>OZ038505.1:42032755-42040255 GCA_964036315.1 Acanthosepion esculentum
GGAAGACCACTGGAATTTTGTCTGGACCAGTGGCTTTTTTGGAGTGGAGGCTTTTGATGAGTCTAGAGACTTCTCTTACTGAAATTAGTATATTACTACGATTGTGCTCATTGAGATGTGGGAAGTTCATGAGGAGATGGCCTTTAACATCTAACGTTGCAAAGATCAAGGCGAAGAGCTTCGCCTTACCTGTTGAAGAGGATATGACCCCAGGGCCACTTATAATAACGGGCACAGCTGCTTTTCATCTGTTTATAATTTGCTTGGTGTTCTTTTAGAATTCGTGAGATCCAATTTGTGTATTTTCAATTTTGGCCTTTGACAGATCGTGCATAGCTGTACTTTTCGTTTACAAGAACTCTGTTAGAGCGATTGCGGGCAGTTCTGAAAGAGGGCTAGACTACACTGCTCCTTAAAGTAGTGGTTCAGGTGAGCTATTTTTGCTGGTTTTTACTGTATAAAACACCCCTTTCAAGAAAGAATCCATTAGAGTAGTAGTTTTAGGGTCAGTATGTTTGAAGAAGGTTGGGAGATGAACTTCTGTCATCTCGGACCGAAAGATACCCCAGTCTGCCTTCGCAGATAGATAGATAGATAGATAGATAGATAGATAGATAGATAGATATGAACATACTGATATAGATAGATATGAACATACTGAGATGGATATATAGATATATGAATTGAATGAGATAGATATGGATATACTGAGATAGATAGATAGATAGATAGATAGATAGATAGATAGATAGATAGATAGATTGATAGATAGATAACTTGGAATTCATTTTTAACTCAACTCATATAATCCTGTGCAATTATGCATTGTATTTATGATGGTTTCAATCTGTGTAAATTCACGGAAGAGTCACTTAAAATGAATTACCAAACAAATGTCAACCATTCAGGGACTGTGACAAAATGGAAGTATGAACTTCTCGATTTCATACTCATTACGATGACAGAAATCTTCTTTCTTTCCTGTCTCATCAATAACCAAATATTACCAACAAGAATAACATCCGGACATTACTTGTTTTTGCAGCAATATCGCCTCCCGTTTCAAATAATCAAAAAAGTATCATTATCACTATAAAAAAAAAATACCCGGACCTTTTAGGGTTGTAATATTTTCCTGTAGCAAAAAGTATTTTGTTATTCATGGCATTCGTCGATAGGATAAACAAAAAATAAATTTTCAAAATATTTTTGTTTCTTTTTGCTATGACGGTAAAAATGAAAATATGTTTCTTAAAAGAAATCCTAGAGTAATTTAAAAAAATGGAATTTCTATATGTACAAGGTAGCTTGTTCTAACAATAGCAGTTGAGGATCCAACTAAACAGCCAATGTATGTTTAGGTTTAAATAGAGAGGACTTAAGCCCCAAAATATTAATCATAAATGCGAAATGACCTTAGAAGTAAACGAATTTTGCGTACAATTAGTGAAATCAGGATTTTAGCATAATTACTTTATCGATCTATCTAGCTAGCTAGCTAGTTAGTTATCTCATTCCCTTCATCTATCTATCTATCTATCTATCTATCTATCTATCTATCTATCTCATTCTATTCATCGATCTATCTGTCTATCTCATTCCATTAATCCATTTATCTAAATCCTTTCCATTAATCTATCACTCTGTCAATCTATATAATTCCTTTCATCTATCTATCTATCTATCTATCTCATTCTATTCATCGATCTATCTGTCTATCTACCTTATTCCATTAATTCATTTATCTATGTACTTTCTATCTCATTGCATTAATCTATTACTCTGTCAATCTATCTATCTATCTATCTATCTATCTATCTATCTATCACAGCTTTTGTATGTATTTATGTCAAATCACTAGATGAGTGATACTGATAATATGTTACCCAGTACTACTCATCGCATCGTTAGGTTATCAACGACTAAACCGATTCCCTCATCAGGCATGAATGATGAAGAGGGTGGCTAGTCTAGTAGTTGGATGCAAAATAATACCCGGCAAAGGCCGGGTAATGCTCACGTAGTTTCAACGGGCATCTAGCATGATGTCAGGTGTGCATATTTGCGTATGTACATATATGTATGTAACATCTGATGAGATGGAAAATGCAAGAAAACCTGCATTTAAAGTGATTACTAGTTATCTTGCCTTGGCTTTTCACTGGGTATTGGAGACTTAGAGCATGGCACCCATGTTGCATCAGTGTTTGTCGATATAATCCAAAGATGTGCAGATGTTACTCCTCTAATCTATGCTCCAACTCTTGCTGCCAAAGAAGAAAACAGTATGTCTTTTTGTGCAGGTCTTGGAGATGATATAATATTAACCCCAAAAGAAGAGAAATAGATAGTCCTTGGAGATTTTAATGCAAGACTAGCGAAACATGAAACCTGGGAGGGTCTCGGCCCCTATGGAATTGGAAAGATGAACAGCAATTGATTATATCTACTTGAATATCTCTAATGAGTTTCATGTTTCAGTAATAGGTTCTTTCGTCAAAAGGAGCAGAATGAGGTTACACAGACTCAGCCCAGACCTAAGAATGGGTTATTTAATAGAATTTATCTTAACGAAGAGGAAGGACATTGGAGATGTCTGTAATGTTCTAGGTAGTGCCGAATGCGATTACACACTGGTTCGGGAAAAATTCAAGCTGTGTATCCGGATGATTCGGATGAATGGGCTGAAGTTTCCCAAAACGTCTTGATGTATCCAAACTGACACAGTTGAAATCTCGGACAGCTTTAGATGACAGGATGAACAATCTTACTTTTGATGACAATTTAAAAAAAAAAACAAAGAGTATCATGTTGTAGTTGAACTGTTGTATTTTGTCACAAAACAGCATAAATACTGGTTTGATGATAACCATGATAATATTAAAATGATTGTCAAAATCAAACACTCCCTTTCATCATTTTTCTGTAAAGCAGTTCATCAGAAAACCGTCCGGCTGTGGAACGAGTTATTAAAGAATGCAAAGCAATCCGTCAACGTGATCCCAGGGAGATGAAAAATAACTGGTGATGTAACATCTCGAAAAAAAAAATTCAAAGTGCTTCCTACAAGCATGGCAAGGACTTTTCATCCTAACGCATTTCATGTTGTTCCACTGAAATTTCTCGATGGCCAAACAAATATTAAAGATCCCGACGGCATAGTGTGACGATGTACTGAACATTTCACCAAACTGTTATTTAATCCATCTTCATTTGATGACCGAGCCATAGATAATTTCCCATAGAATCACTTACTTCATCTGTCAAATGTTCATGAGGTAAAACACGAGAGCAAGCAAATCAACATCGGCAAGACACGTGGACTTGATGGTATTGCAGTGGAATTACTGCGTTTTGGTGGTGACTGTGTTGCTTCAGCTATTTTTAACTTGATCACTCTAATCTGTGAAGACACTCCTCTGCCTCACGATTAGATCTATGTAATTCTGATTTCAGTCTTTAAAGGCAAGTTTTCAAAATATGTGTGTGAGAACCCCTTTCTTGATTCAGTTGCTAAGGACTTTGCAAAGATCGTATTGAATAGGCTACTAACCGGTATATATATTCTAGTTATTCCAGAAGCACATTGTGGTTTTAAGGGTGGACAGGGGTAACATGGATCGGATGTTCTAGTTAAGACAGCTGCAGGAGAAATGCATTGAACAGCAGGTACCACTATACTAGAGTTCGTGGATTTAATGATGGCTTTTGAAGCCACAAATCGTTAATGCTTTGTAGTGGATTATTGGTAAGATTGGTTGTCTCCTACTTTTGTCAACTTTGTGAAACAGCTACATGCTGATATGAAGGCTTGCCTCACATTCAACGTCTGACTTTCAGATTAGATTGCAGTTGACAATGTAGTACAGCAATGTGACATTTTTGCACCAACGCATTCTCAGTCTACTACGGTGTGCTCATATCGCAGGCCTTCGAGGACTGTGAGACAAGAGTTGCATTGAGATCTAGAACATCAGGAAGAGTGTTCAGTGTGAGAAGGTTCGACACCAAATCCAAAAACTTTGAGGGTCGGATCCGAGATTTGATCTTTGCTGATGATGCAGACTTTGTAGAGCATTGAAGGAAGATTTGTATCTCTTGATCAATCGTTTCTTACCACTTGTGATGCTTTTGGACGGAGGATTAGCCTGAGTAAGACAAATATAATGTTTACCACTCCACCTGACGTGTCCTACAAATAGGCCTCAATCCTTTTGAAAAAAATACTACGCTGAATGTTGTTGACACTTTTCCATACTTTGGATGTACTCTGTCAAAAGACGGTGCTCTGAATGCCAAAACGTTTTCACGTATACGGAAGGCAAGTGTTTCATTTGGTACATTATAAAGTAGGGTGTGCTCAGGTAGAGGCATTCCCTACATGCAAGCCACCAATCTGCCACTGGCTGGCATGCCACTAGCGTTTACCACTGGTAGATGACCTAAGGTCTGAACGTTCTGTAATGACCATCACCGAGGAAAACATTGATCGTGTTCACAATAACGTGATGGTTGCTTGACAACTGATTATAAGTCAAGTAGCCAATGCTATTAGCATATTCCATGAGGAAGTTGAGAATATTCTGCGGAATGAACTTGGCATAACGAAGGTTTCTGCTCGGTGGATATCACGTCTTATGACACCTGATCAAAAGCCTGAATATATTATCCGCCTGAACATATCACAGGAAAATCTGACATTGTTTGAAGTAGATACAACTGGTTTATTTGGACGTTTCCTAACCCAGGATGATGGTTGGGTTCATCAATTTGAGCCGAAGACCATATAGAGAATCCATGCAGTGGAAACACCTCTCCTTACCTGCTCCAAAGTTCGTTTCATTTTCAGGGAATGTGATGACCTCACTTTGGAGGGATGCAGAAGGTATTGTTTATTGAATATCTTTAAAAGGGCCACATCATCAATGGAGAGTACTATACCAACTTGCTGGAGGCTGTTACGAAAGCCTATCAAGACCAAACGAGCAGGAAATCTGATGAAAGGGGTCTTGTTTCATCAAGACAATCCTCCAGCGCACAAGTTCTTGGTTCCAATGGCTGCTGTGTGTGACTGTGGCATTGAATTGGTTGATCACCCTTCCTTATCATCTGTTCGACATCATGACAAAAAATAGTTGGCTGAGAACCAGTATAGCAATGATGACGATGTCATATCTGCTGTTGATGAATATTTTGACCAACAGGATGAATAGTCTTCTTTGGACAGCCAGATGGCAGTTTATCTGGAAAGAAACAATGCAGTTATTAATAAGAGTAGAAATTAATGCATGCAACATTTCACAGCTCTAGGATCACTCTTTCATACCCAGTTTATGAAATTTCCAGCTTACGCTAGGATATGAAAAGAAACAATGTAGTTATTTATAAATTCTGAAATTACTGCCTGCAAGAATTCAACGCTCTAGCAGAACTCCTTAATTACCCTATGAACTTTTCATCCTTTCCACTTACCTGAAAAGAAGTAATCTATTTATCAGTAAGATTTGAAATTAATGCCTGCAAGATTTTACACCTCCAGTATCATTCCTTCATAGTTAACCTATGAATGTTTCAACCCAGCCACGTAAATACGATATATAGGCCGAAATTTTAAAGGTATCTCGTATTCAAGAAAAAATATCCTATTTAGGGTGCTTAAAATTGCTTTATTATTTTTAGGTGCTTAAAATTACTTTAAATTAATGACAGCTCTTATAACAGCGCTACTTTCTACATTTCAAAACACTTTATAAATTCCTCTTTGGTGATCGCCATCAGCTGATTTATCGTGTTAATTTTTTGAATAAGCCAAAATTGTATGGATCGAATTTAGGTCATAGGTGAATCAGCCTACATGAAAGATGCGATATTTTACTAAGAAATACCTGTATGTGACCTAAATAGCCTATACACTCGGTCACTGTGAGTGCGATGGTCGCCCTGTATACAAATCTACACAATGGCCTTATGAAGTCGAATCAAACAGAAGTGTTTCTGTTCAGGCATGCGTAGGAATATCCTAAAGAAATGAACGACAACTTTGATCAAAGCAACGCAACCGGTTCTGGAGCTATCAGAAATTGATAGATATTTTGCAAAGAGACCTTAGTGTCTAGCAGTTTGGTAACGCGGTCGTTATGCAACTACATTTACGGATTATTCGCTAACACGACTTTAGACGCATTTGAAATATCGGTTTATATTCCTATAGATATGTCATGGAACTTCATGTCAGCTGAGAACGTTAGCCCGAGAAGGCACAGCGAGTCACTTTCCTGGAGGTTAGCATCGGCCATGCTGATGAAAGGAGTCTCTCAGATGATGAATGGGGAGAAGCTTAGTTTTGGAGGCGTTAAAATTAACAAGCCATCTTTTGCCCCAGTTAACGACGGACTTGAGGACGTTTTGGACATCGGCTGCAATTTTGATCTTTCCGGACTGATTATCCTTACTATCAAGGCAAACTTAAAAGTTGACCCACAGCATAGATACCAAGATGAAAACTGATGGCGTTGGGAAGGTCATTAATGAAAATTAAAACCAGAGTAGGACCAAGGATAAAATTATTGTAAAGACATTTTACAAGATTAAAGATTACTAATTTTTATTTAAGACGCTTACTGCTGAAATATAACCTAATATATTTCCACAGATATACATCCTTGTGTCAGAATTGACTGAAATAGTTTATTGATCCTGTAGTAGTGCGTGGACTGTTGAGCTAATCCCATAGATTGATGTCAGTATTGTGAATTTTCATCCTTATTCATTTTTAATGAATCCTAAACACTATTCGAAATAGAATGATCTTGATAAATACCTGGTTTTCAGCAATCTTTGCGTGACCAAGAACGAGATGTGGATGGTCAGCGACATTTCGTGTAAAAACCGAAGAAACAAACACGTCTCCACCTGATCATAAAATAATGACAGACTCGGACAGCAGATGAGAAAGAGTTTTCTTTCCGGCAGAAGCCTGGCTGCAATGTTTATTTGATGAGGAACGAAATTGAGTGAGACATGCCCTGAAAACAATGACTTATTAACAAACCGACTAGATAATGTCCTTTGGGGCACAGGCCGGAAGTTGTTGAAAGGCTGATCATCCATCAAGTCAACTTCCGGTGTATTCTTTATCGTCTCGGCCGCTTCCGTTTGTTGGTCGGCTTTATTTGGTTCAGCAGTTTAAATGTTATTTCTGATTTCTCTTCAGTTTTCTTTAGAATGGCAAAACGCGCAGCGGTAGGAATGATAACCACACCCATCCTTCACATACATACATACACACACACACACATGTTTCATTTATATATATATATATATATATATATATATATATATATATATATATATATATATATATATATATATATATGTATGTGTGTGTGCGTGTGTGTGTGTGTGTTATATTGTTTAAAATTTTCTATAATTATAAAAGAAGCGTGTTCAATATGGGAAATTGTAACGCATCTGCATCGCATTTATTACTCTATTTGTCCA
>OZ038505.1:42045255-42047755 GCA_964036315.1 Acanthosepion esculentum
TCGTCCGGACTCTATATGGTATTATCCAAATGTTCGGTGAAATTAAAGCATGAAATTGCTTCCTGAAAGGGAAAATAATCAAGAGAAGATAATAAAGTATTTTTTCTGCCAGAGACTGCGAGTGATGTGTGAAATATCAGGTAATTCACGGGAAACGCTAGTCATGTTAGAAATCATTTGAATTTAAATTTTAACAGCAAACCTATTTGTCTGTTAAATCTAAATTTGCTCATGCTTGCGTGGTACCTATGACCAGGATGCAGAAGATCCTGTATTACTGAGCATGCATATTAGCTTTAAACTTAGACCAATTCCTGGCGTCTCCAATTTCCTTCTTTTATAGTTTCAATTTGAAAGTTGCCGAGACGTCGCCTTCCCTACGAAGTCACAATTCACCCCGTTGACAGCAGGGAGTAGCACGTTTAATTTTTTGCCCAGCTAACCAAATGATTTACGTTTATTGTAGCGAAATCCTCCATTTTCTTTCCATTTTTTTTTTTTCGTATTCGGGTAATTAAAACTACCCTCAGATTATTTTCTCGTTTTTTTTTTTTAAATCTGAAAACCGTCTTCTATAAATTACGAGTTGATATTTCTGTAACAATGTCTGGGCTATGTTAGTGAAAAAAAACCCCCACAAAACCGTTTCTCTTTTGTAGGTTTTCACCAATCGGACTTGCTGTTCGTTACTTTGAATTATTTGCATGTGAAACGTAGAATCTGAACTATTGGCATTTCCTTCGTATGGCACATGGCTATAAAGATTTAGGAAGATTGTGCTGCACCAGTTTAAAAAATAGGATGTTTACGCGTCTAGAAAATCAGTAGGCAATTTATTTAAAATAATGAACATTTAAATAAGAAAAGTGAAAAATAAATGGGTAAACGAACAAGAGAAATTGTGGTAAAAAAGGAAAGGAAGAAAGAACTGGAAGGAAATAGGAAATATTAAAAGAGAAAGAAAGAAAATGAAAGAAAAAAAGAAAGAAGATCACTGGTATGAATAATGAAAGAGAACGAAATTCTAAAGAACAAATAATAATAAATGAATGAATGACTGAAAAAGAAAGATAGAAAACCGTTAGTGTAGTATCGTATGCAAATTAGAGAGACAAGTATAAATAGAGAACAACTGGCAAACATAGGGAATAGCTACACCTAGCTAACTCAGTTGGTATTCAGGACACGGAGAACTGTACTACTACGCAGAGAGAAATGGCAAAACATAATCATGGCGTCGCCGAAAGAATCGTTAAAGACGCTGGAGGACCCAGAACACATAGAAACATGAATAAGAACTTTTGCTGCATTTGCAACGAAAGAAAAGTTATGGTACAGAAAGAATAAAGAGGCCGATCCAGAAGAATCAAATTTCCTGATACAAAAAGGACACAACATGGCTATAATTGAGAGAAAAAGGACAACATATATTGGCACATGCAGAGCAGTTAAGAAACAGAAACGAACTGGGTGACGTAGAAATGGAAGATCAAGAACAAGAAGAGACACAAAGTTACAAAATTGGAACAGAGCAGGAAATGAAAGAAAGTGAGAATTAAAAGACAGACGAGTATGAAGAAGAAAATGAAGAGAGACCGAGATCACCATTAAAGAGAAAAGGAAGACAAGATGAAGGACAACACAATACGAAAATAATCAGGAATAGTAAAAGAAAAAAACAAGGGTATACGACCTCTCCGATTCAGGGAGGTGTAGTATTGTATGCAAATTAGATAGGCACGTATAATATAGTACAACTGACGAACATAGGCGCTATACATAGCAAACCCGGTGACTATTCAGAACACGGAAAACTGTACTATGACTACTGCTACGAAGAGAGATATGCAAAACATAACAGGAATATAAAGAAAGAGTAAAAAGAGAATCAGGAGAAAAACACAAAGAAAAAGGAAGAAAGAAAGAGAAAGGAAAAATAAAACATTGGAATAAATAAACAGAGAACGAAAGAAACAAGAAAAATCACTAAAAGAAATAAAGAAAAGAAAAAACAAGGAAAATGAAATAGATGGAAATTTCTAAGAAAATTAAATGGGGAAAGCGAGAAAAAGAAAGAGATCTCTTAAAATAAATACACAGGGAAAGAAAACGAAAGAAGCACGAGAAGAAAGAAAGAAAGAAAGAAAGAAAGAAAGAAAAAAGGTAAGAGAAGAGAGGAGAAGAAAAGAAATCAAGTGCAAAAAAGAAAAGAAATAATGAAAGAGAAAGAAATTCACACGAAAAAATAAAAGAGAAAGTAAAAAAGAAAAACACCAAACGGCGTGGATACAGTAAAAGAGAAATAAATAAAAACTCTTTCCGCTAATTTTAAAATCCTCGATATTTGCATTGGTGGAAAATGGTAATATAAAAAGCGAAGCAAACAACATAAATCTCTACTCTTTACGGCCTTCACATTGTTAATGAGACATTGTTACAAGTATTTGCTCCTCACTAAATGAGTTACGTTTGCAGCCTTCTTCCACATTTAGTTAATTTT
>OZ038505.1:42052755-42070255 GCA_964036315.1 Acanthosepion esculentum
AGTAAAACAACTTGGATATCTCTAGTGATATACATTCTCAAACAAAAAAAGAATTTTTTTTCATCTCACTGCCGTATCGAGTGTGATTACATTCATTTTTTATTTTGAATTTGATTTGATTTTCTATTTACACATGTACGTGTTGTCAATGTTTGTCTTCCTTGATGTGTCATGCGGAAATTATGAGAAAATGGTAAAAAGGATTTTATATCTATCTATCTATCTATCTATCTATCTATTGATCTCTCGACCTATGTGTATGTGTTTGTGTGCGAAAAATTCTCGGCCAGGCAAAGAATATTTTCAGCACACACACACACACACACACACACACACACACACACACACACACACACACACACACACATATATATATATATATATATATATATATATATATATATATTATATATACATTCGCAATTTAGGAAAATTCTTGTTGAAAATACATCTATATATTTTCATGAATATAATAAATATAAACTAAAAATTTTTGAAGCTATCCACATTCAAAATTTAAACCAACCCTTAGTATAATTATGATCACTGCACAAAAGTTTTAAAAGGTTAACAGCATATATATATATATATATATATATATATATATATATATATATATATATATATATATAAATGAATCTTTCTTTCATAGGCAAATTTTATATTCATTCAAACGTTATTGTAGTGGTTACACGTGTGTTAAACAGGCGTCTATTTCAAGCAAATTATCCATTAAATAACCTATGAAATATTAAAAATATTGGTTTAAATACAAATCCATTAATAGTTTATATAAATATATGTGTGTGTATGCGTGCGTGTGTCCTTGTTTGTATAAACACACACACACGCATATATATATATATATATATATAGTTTTAAGGTATGGTATATTTATTGGTAAAAGATACAGAATAAATATTAAATATTTTTAAAATTCACTCATCTTCATTCTTTTAATTTTTTTGTTATTGTTGTGGTAGGATCCACCTAATTTGCATAGCGGAGTACCGACGATATAAATATTGTTGGTACCGGAAGACAGGGAGGCAAATCAAGAGATCCAACTAGAGACTCTGCCCGACTGCGACTTAGTAAACACATTCTCCAGGAACGGTCTTCCCAGGAATATACGAAAGACTATATGTAAATATTGTGTACACTTTCTTGTTTCAATACATTTTATTCTAACTACATTTTGTGTTTGCATTATTATTCCATGCATTAGTCAAGTTTCAACAGTTATCGTACTAAATAATTCGTCGCAAAAAATCACGTAAAAATATCGCCGAAAACAATCGCAGTAATGAAAACTTGAGAATCCAAAATTTCAGGATTGCGGGTCCGGATCCGATCCGGAATGATTTTAATTTGCTCACAGAGTCTGTCTTATTCCAAAAGTGAAGGAGCAAAGTTGAAAAAGCGTAACACCATTTGCATTTATTATATAAATATAATAATATATTGCTCAACTGTGTATTGAGCACTTTTTAAAAGCAAATGCTACAAATAGCAGAATTTTATTTCATCTCTTCTTTCTCTCATTTGGGGATATATATATATATATATATATATATATATATATATATATATATATATATATATTGCTGGTGTTGATAAAACAGTGCTTGATACAATAAAATAGAGCTGTTTTAGTACATATTAATAAATATACATATTATCTCTCACTGATAGCACGACACAGGGTTTCATGCACAACACAATCTTCAGGTGCTGAATATAGACTGACCATCTAAATTTTAATAAAAATATCTGGTTACCGCAATGTTGGTGCAGTTATATATTATATTAGAATTACAGTCTTTTTAATTTTTTAAAATTTATTGAACATTGAACATTTAAATTATATATGATTCATATATATATATATATATATATATATATATATATATATATATATATATGTATAAAATATATTTTAAAATAGCGCATATTGACTTTTTAAATTTTTATATTAAGCATAAAGGGAGATTACTCGTTCTTTTTCAAAAAACAAACTATAATTTACATTAAAAATTAATCTGGATCACCGTATTTAAGCAGATATTTATTTTTAGGTCTACATGTAACCATCAATTCATTTCTCTTGTTTAAGAAGTTAGGGTTATAAGTGTTTTAAGATAACCCATTTTTTCAACATGACGTAAATTATATCTTTTCCATTGTAAGATTTGGTTCTTGCTACAATATCCGTAATACAGTAATGTGTGTATGACTCCCATTCATTAAATTCCAGAAATGTTTTAAGAGAGCAGTGTTGTTCATGTATTTTATATTTGCCCAAAGACATTTAATGATAGTTGAAACGAAATTTCCAAGGATTTTCAGTGGAAACAAAATAAAATTTGACATCGTTACCGGAATGTATGCTAGCTCGGTATACAATATTATCAGTCATACATTGACCATTTAAGGAGCATATCATATCTTTCGGTAGTTGTATGTATTTTAAAAAGATTTAGTCTGTTTTCTACGTTGTAAATGTATTTGCATAGAATAATATTATGTTGCGATATAGATTTATCGATGTTACTAACGCAGCTGTAACTGATTTTAACATTATTTTTGTTGAAAATCTCTTATTATTAGTGCTTATGAATTAAATTTAGGAAAATTCTTCCGATATTTGTTTGGACATTACATTTAGATTAAAAGATGGATTAAACCATATGATGTTACGCTTCCGGTGTTTTTTGAATTTTTACCTTTGTTTTTTTTTCTATATTCTCTAAATTCGCTTTATGGTGCTTTAGTTCTAAAGTGTTTATATATTTAATTTTATTATTATCATCAAATATTTGCTTATTACTGGAGTTAGTAGATAATCTAACTTGGACAGATTAAGTAAATTATGTTTTTTGTCGTTTTTGTTTTTTTAAAAAAGAACCAGTAATCTCTCTTTATGCTTAATATAAAAAAATTAAAAGTTAATATTCACTACTCTAAAATAATTTTTCTTTTTACATATGTATATAAATCTCGGTTGTTTCAAATGCCAAATATATTTTTTTAAATTATTATTACCTACAAATACAAGAAAAAAATCTTCATCGACAAATTTAAACCAACACTAAACAAATCATAACCTCACACATATAAGCACGCAATGCACACATAATAGCTGAGCACACTAACCAGTCTGCACACACGCACACAACATATATATATATATCTATGGAGAGCGAATATATACACACATAATTGCAAAAACAAGCACGCTAGACGAACAACACGCACACGCACACACACACACACACACACACACACAGAGGAACTCTACACACCATACGAAATATACGTAAATGTATATACTGTATATAATATTATATGTATATATATAGGCGGTAAAATATTTCCTTATAATAAAACAATATATATGTATGGAGAAGGAATATGTATACACATTCTAACAAAAACACGCACACAATACACAAAAATGGCAATAGGTTTAAAAAGATACAGAGGTCATAAAAAGATAAGAACAATGACCTCCTACATTCTCCCCTTTTTCTGACCAATCCTAATTGGTTTATTACTCCTGAAGCAGAAGAAGACCTTCTCCAAAAGTCTAAGAAAATTTGGATTACAACTACACACAAAAGACAATGGTTAAACATGGGAAAACATAAGGAAAAACATTAATTCCTTTAAATATCACCGCTCTTCGCCTGATGAAGCCGACAAGACCCGAAACCAGTGTAGCAAAATATATGTAAAATAAAGTATGATATATATTTTTAAAACTCCACATTATAACCAAAACCGTTTGCGGCTTCTCTCTTCTCTTTAATATATATATATATATATATATATATATATATATATATATATATATATATGTGTGTGTGTGTGTGTGTGTGTGTGTGTGTGTGTGTGTGTGTGTGTGTGTGTGTGTGTTGTCTATTTTGATAGAAATTTTTCACTTAATCAAGTTTTATTGAAAACCACAGACAAAGTTGTTTTTTAACAAATCTTGTAATTTTCTGTTCTTTATTCTACAAAATAACAGGTGTTAGCTTCAGGTGTGGCTAAAAATGATCTGTCCATTCTCTTTCTTTCTTCCTCCCTCTCTCTCTTTCTCTCTCTCTCTCTCTCTTTACACACAAACACACATGTGTTAAATCGTACAAGCATCAATGGTATTTATAAGAACGTTAATTGAATTGAGATGTTATGGTTTTCAAATTCTAGGAAAACTTTTATGTTATTGCTTTTTTCATCAATTCGTTTGATGTTTAGTACGTTATAAATTTAAATCCTATTTTGACCGCTTTGAAGATGTCGTTTTAAAACCATTTGCGTATATTCAGCCTCTATGGTATAAAACAAAACTTGTCTGTGGTGATCAATAAAACCACCTTCTAAAATCATATATATATATATATATATACATATATATATATATATATATATATATATATATATATATATATATATATGTGGGGGGGGGTAGGTGTGTGCGTGTCTGTGTGCGTGTGTGCAGGAAGCATATCTTCATGCAAGCATGTTTGAATAGTCTAGACCTATTATGTCTGTTTTTATTTTAATCCTCTTAAATTCACAGATTAATTTCTTAGTGCTGTTATACAACTGAGTAAGAAAGACGCCGTAGTTTTAGACAGTTATTTTACTTCCCAAAGTACGTTCAACATCATCAAAGCTCATCTTCGGGTTTAATTGCCAAAACAAAAATTAATGTAATTGATAGTTGTGATTTATTTTGGGAAATGCACATGAAACGCGTTTCATTATTGTCAATTTATGTTAAGACTATCTATGAAAGGTAAATTAGTTTTTATTGTTAATGTTTAAAAAATACTAAACCGAAATTCTTTAAAAAATACAGATTTTTTTACAATTTTGAGCATCCCAAACCATTGTTTTTATAGACATTTCAAAACATTTTGCTATACTCATAACTAATTTTATTTAGTGTTGGTTTCGTTTTCTTTATGTAGAGCGCTTTGAGAATTTGAAGTTTTTTTTCATGTTGAGAATACACTTGTCAATTAATATCCATCTAAAACGTGAATGTGAACTGGAATACTTCTTCAAATAACCCTAAACATATCAATCTACTATACCACAATCAAATACACTCTAACCACAAAAAAGTTGAAAAAATCATAAAAAGAATCACATAAGTACTAATATATTCCCCACTGAACCTAGTAAAAAATATAAACCTAGTTATATACTATACTAAATTTAATATAACCCACTTAATCATTCGCAATAACTCTTCTCTCTCAACTAATGTTTTTGGAAAAGACCACTGAGCCAACCCGTGCTTTATGCTATAATCGGCTCCAGTTACATTTTCTGCGATGTGATGTGATGAACAGGGGCGTAGCCAGGCAAAGTGCCACTCGGGGCCCGTATTCATAATGGCGCCCCTTTTTTTTAGGGGAATACATATGAAATACCCATAATGGCGCTGATTAGTACTTGAAAAACAACAAATTCAAAAATTAACTGAAAAAACGTTATCATATTTTAACCTTTCAAGCTTTTGCAGAAACAAAGTTACTAATAACTTGGTTAAAATCTATCTTCCCCACAGTTTCATGTTCAATTGAAATGAGGAACAAAATAGATAAGCGATCTTGTGACATACTCGATCTCAAGTGAAAGTTAATGAACTTCAGTTTTGAGAAACTTCTCTCTGCAGTAGCAACAGAAATTGTGAGCGTCAAAAACAGCCGTAGATCAATCACAATATTTGGCACTCTTTCTTAAACTTGCCATCGATAAATCCATCGCAGCCATTCGATAGCCGATGATTTGGTCATAATGGTCATGTCGCGCTCTACTTTGGAAACTGCCGCTAAAAATCCCGAAGTCAGAGAACTTCCAAATGCAGCCTAAATATGACTAAGTCAGGACCGTATTCGCTACCGAGAATTTTAAATTTTCGCTCCAACTCGCCTTCGGTATGTTCCAGGATTGCTTGCAATGATAATCCAGCGAAGACAGTTTGCAGATGAAACACGGAGTCAAATCGTACTTCCAGATAATTTACAAGTCAATCATAACATTCGTAAAGATTTCTCTTTCCTTCCTATACAAGTGTTTGACATAAATCATCTCCCTTTTCTCCAGATAGCTTTCTCTTTCTTCTAATGCGCTTTTCCATTTCCTCGCATTTTGATTTACTTTGATTAACCGATTCAGACATCAGTCTGTCCCTGTTTTGGTTAAAGAAAATTTTGGTCGAATCCATGTGGGTTACAAACACATCCAAACCAATAGCAGGTTCTTGGAGTTTCTTTTGGGTGAGATTTATTTGTCCCAGAATTTCTTCCGAGTAAAATAAATGTGACATGAAGAAGTTGTTTTCAATTGAAGGCACAATGATTTGTGCATCTCCTCTTGTTTGAAGATTTTCTGAAGCTGAGGTTAATGAATCGAATGCCTGAATCACTCCTTGAAATCCAGTTTTCACTGCACAAATAGATTCGTAACGTGCACTCCAACGAGTGGTTACCAAATGCTTCATCATGAACTTCACATGCAAAGATAAAACTTCCCACCGCTGATTGGAAGAGGCGAAAAATGTATAGTTTCTCAATCACTCCAAAAAATGTAATGGCACTTGCATTCACAGCTGAGGTATGAACACCGCATAAATTCAGACTATGATTAGAACATGGCACAAATTTAGCTTTCTCATTTATGTTTCGTAGAAGATGTTGAACACCACCGTGAACTCCAGTTACACTAACCGCAGTGTCAAATCCTCTAATTTTTTTAAATCAAGTTGTCTTTCTCCAGTCGATCCAAAATGATCTTCTTGATATCATAAGCTGTCTTCCGATGCTCAGTGATAAAACCAAGAAATGATTCCTGCACCTCCACTTCTTTGCCTTCAACAACAACATATCGACATATGAAACTCATCTGATTAGTATGAAAAATGTCCGGTGTCCTGTCTAGTATGATCGCAAAATAATTGGCTTTTCGAATTCGATCCAATATATTTTCCTTTCCGTGGTTTTCAAAGATATGAATGAATTCATTTTGGATTTTCGATGACAAGTACCACCGGTTATCATTTACCTTTTTCAAGTAATGCTTTCCAAGAACAGGATTATACTTGCTCGTAAGTTCAACAAGTTACCTTTATTGCAACTATAAGCATCTTCTCGATGACTTGTAAAAGGCAGGTTGTTTCGTAAGAAACTACACGACATTAATTAACCGTGTTAAAACCTTTCTCCAAATCTGTCTTTCTTTCATAGTTTGTTCTTGTAATTTACTGTCAAGGCTTTTACCTTTAGTAAAGGTCATTTCCAACATCTGCCATTCCTTGAATGCTCTTTGGTGGTCAGACGAATTTTCATGTTCAGACATTTTTTAATTAAGCTTTCAGAACTTTTGAAATCCTGAACTTCTTGCTAGACTTGATTTATGTTCGCCTGTCTTCAGGAAGAGGTAACAGTGGAAACAATAAAGAGACTTGTTCATCTTTGAGTATAGCAACCATGATCTCAAAACAGTTTCTCCATAGCTTTGTAAAATCAGTGCTGTAGTATTATCTTCGGACTATTTTTCTCCTGTTACAGCCGGGGCAAACGGTCCATCTTTGTTTTGAAACTTTTTAGGTCCCAATGGTTCAAGATCAACAAGCAACCGCTCTGAGCAAGTTCATGGCCAAAATCTGATGTCTTCGTACACAGCAAACACTTTTGTTTGTCTGTTCTTTTTCTTTATTTCCAGAAACCTCGTCAGTTCCTTCTTCATATTCATATCTGTCTTTATCGCTTGCACTGGAGCTCTCTTCCTTTGACACATCAACATTGTCACCTTCGGTTTCTTTAACAACATTAATTCCTGCAGGAAATTCCTCTTCAACTTTTATTTCTATATTTGTCTCCACCATATTCGAATTTTCTCTATGTCCCCCCCCCTCCTAGTTTTGATGTACATTCGGCATCCTCGTCTTTGCACTCTGCTTTAGCTACATATCTCTTCAGTAAGAAAACATAAAGATAAAGCACATTTTCTTTCCACGCGTTCTCTGATAGCTTTCAACTTGCGGTAAGCCGCACCACTCAGTTTTTGCCGTTTAGTCATTCTAGTCGATGAAAAAAGAAAAAAAGAAACAAATAGGAAAATATCATACTCAACAACATAGGGATCTTTTATTTATTGTAATAAGAACCAATTTGGCACGAAGCTGAAATTGGGATTGTAAAAATAAAAGTAAACAATTACAGGAGTTTATCGTATACAGCCAGTGATTGTTTAAATCTTTTCATAAACCAAAAAATTTACTATCCTTTTTTACTTATAAATTTTTCTTATCCCCTTTTATTTCATTCTTATATTCAATAAAATAATTTAAAATTTAATCTATAGTAATGGTCATAATAAAAATAACTGAACATTGAACATGTGTATTAAAAAATTATATAAGAAATGTTCACCTATGATATTTGCATTAATCATTAACTTATTCTCCAGAGAACTGACTGACAATTAATTTTTTTAGGCAAACAAACTACTTCGTCATTTTGCCGTTGTATACCTTTTTAAACTTAATACGTTATGACAAATGGTAATGAAATTAAACTAATAAGGACAGATATATTTAATAACAATTTATTAATTTCCATCAGTTCAGCCGGTTTTTTTTAAATAATATTCGTGTTTTATAATAATGTTTTAAAACAATAAACATTGAAAGTCAATATTAAATAATTAAACTTCTGACTTAACTTTGTTTTTGTTTTTTTTAAAGAAAAAATCTACTCGATGAATCTCTTTCTCCCAGACGTGCTTGCGTATGTGTAGAGGGGTTCTACAGTTGAGTTTGAATGGAGAGTCTACAGTTAAATTAATATTTTAAAATATTTTAAAAATCGTTCCGGAAGACTTTCAAGAGTAATATTTTAAAATTTTGCATCTAAATAATCTTAACTTGACTTTTTATATTACAAACTTAAGATTCTTAGTTTGTACTACTAATATAAAAAGTTAATCGTGTAATATACACTAGATTTGATTTTTCTGAAAATGTTTAGTTTAAAAATCTCTAAAACTTTTAAAATTTAATGTAGAATGTTGTTATTTTCACATAATAATTCTAAAATAGTGATTTTATGGAAAATCTATTGAAATCTCTGAAAAGTAAGATATTTATACAGTTTTTAAGCTTTAAAAATTGCAAGCTTAGTAAAAACCTTCGAAATAATAAACAAACTTTAAATCGCGTATATTTCTAACTCTACTACGAATGTTTTTCTTTTTAAAAAACAATCTTCAATCTTTTTCTACGAAAAGAACCAATTGAAAAGAAAAAAATAACATTCATTTTTATCAAGTTTCAAAGATCTACAGTTGATAAATCTGGGAGGTGATTCTACAGTTGAGTTAAGTTGGGGTGGAGATTTTACAGTTGATCAGTTTGGGAGATTCTTCAACTGCTCCAATGCATTATATCAACGTTCTCCAATAAAAAGCAAACAATTCGTTATCTTTAAGATATATACGCCAGAATTTTTCAGTTTTTTTTAAGGAATGCCAACTCCAAATTAGTAGCAGGAGTCAGCCTGGTACGCTCTTTGATCTGCTTTTTTCAGGAAAATAAACTTGTTTTTCATCTGAATTCTTATATAATTTTCCTTTACAATAAATTAATTTGGGAATTTTTCAATAAATATATATCATTGATTTTTTTAATAATAAAATTTGAAACATTTTTTTAACAATGAGTTGAAAACTTTTTTAACAAAGAATTGAAAACAAATCAAACATTATTTCAGAATTCCCCGAAAAAAAGTAGCTCAGAGCGTACTAAGCTGCTACTATAAAAAGTCAGTTAAGACAGTTATGTGCCAGACGTGATATACGCTTAGGCGATCATGTATCTTTCGATACATGACTGACGAGGCAGATTTTTCCCGCAGTAAGTTGCCATTTCTGCGGTAGACCAGTTGCCATTCAAAGCTATAGAACCCAGTTTCTCCTGCTATTTACCCATAGCTGGGGGAGAAGAATTGGATTAATACCTTCCCCAAGGGCATTAGCACGTAAGTGAATGTAATGGATCCCTCAATCCGAGCCGCTATCCATTACACCTCTAGCATTCCTTAAAAAATAAGCTGAAAATTTTGGGATTGCGTATCCTGAATAAAACCAAATAAGTTTCTTTATGAATAAATAGTTTAGACTTCCTTCATAACGCCATAGCAGTTATGTTGAAAAATATTGAGGGTAATTACAAATATTTATCTTAGGCAGAAGGCTCGAAGGCTTGTAAGTGAATAAAATGTAGGTAAATTGCATCAGAGGAAATTTGTTTTGGGATCAACTCATAGAAAAAAAAATTCTTTATAAAACTCCACTAGAAAAAAACACTGTATAAAAATTCTTTTTTATGCCTTTTAAAAACAAAATTAAAATTTTCAAATAATTTTTTCAGGGTGTTGACATCGTAAATTTAATTCTTTTTTATATGTGGTCTTCTAGTTTTTGATCTTTCTAGAAATGTAAAAATTAGCGATTGGGATTTTTTATTCAAGTGACCAAACGTTGAAATCCTGTTATGTGGTAACAGATATTTTCTCAAGGTTTTTCCAATCAAAGAAGCTATTCATTATAAAATTGATTAATTTTATTCATTAGAATAAAATACCAAAGATTTCATTAAAATTTCAACATACTGACAATTGATTTTGAAATCATTGAAAAAAATCTTCTGATATTTTATTTATTAAAAATAATTTAAAACCGATCCAAAACTCATTTAGGTCGATTATCGCAAAAACAAAAACATGGTGGGGTGGGAATATATATATTGTTTGTACAAAATATGCAATATAGTCGGGATGTCTCTTCTAATGTCCTGGTGTGGTCTTGTAGTCTCAGCAATAGGTCGCTCACAGCAGGATCAGATCAAAATACCGGCGCCAATACGGCGGCATGTCATGTGTTTGTGATCTTCCAAACAAAAAGGAATGAATCTGAAAAAAAAATTGAATTAAAAAATCAAAATATTCGATTTTTTTTTTTTTTGAAAACCATAACATAAAAATGAAAGATAGCGTATTCAATTTTTTTTCACCCGCAAAATGCCGCCCACATAAAGTGCCGCCCGGGACCCATCGTTCACCCCTCCCACTTTGGTCAGCAACTGGTAATGAACAGTTTGGACAAGGGCAATTTGCTCCAGAAACAATGATTTGTGATTTTGAACTCACACAACCACTGACGATTTCGACTACACAATTTCAGTCATTAGGTTTCCAGAAACCCACATTAACAACACCGAGAAATCACCGCATTAAAAAGTCTATCATATCGTGTGAGTTTCGAACCAAGTTATCGTGGTGAGAATGAACATTATATATATATATATATATATATATATATATATATATATATATATATATATATATATATATATATTGTGTGTATTTAGGCAGCATTTTTTCATTAATACATGTTTGATTAAATAATATAGATAAGTGTTGTCTATATATTTTGTGTAAGTTTTTTTCATATAGTCTGATAATCTTAATAACATTATCATTAAATAATGAAAGAAAATCACAATATTGATACATACTTTTTTTTATTTTTTATTTTAATCCAATCTGAGCTTTCGGCTTACATAAGCCATTATCAAAAATGACAATTACACAATATATTTATGCAATACACGAACAAGAAATTGATGATAGTATTATTTGTTTACATGGATGATTTCCAAGCAACGATAAACACGTGCATATAAAACGCTGAAAGCGAAAATCGCACAACAGCTCATGACGTCACACATGACCACGCGAGAGTGAATCCGATGAGTATTGAGTATGGAAAGCCGTTGGTATGAACCAATGACTTCTGTTACTAATTATAGGCATTTAAGGATATTTTTGGAGATTTCATAGTTTATTTTGTTCAGGTTAGGTTTCAACTGTTTTATGTATATAGCTTCAAGAATTTTTAGTTTTTGTTTTCATGTTTAAGTATAGTTGTGTTTTCGACGAGGATTTTCCGGAATTGTGTATGCGGCCAGGCATGTTGTTTTAAATGCCTAAAAATGTTAGAGTTATCATTCAAATGTAGTGTCAAGCGTCGTGAAAGCGAGTTTGTGGTGTGACCAACATAGATATTATTTAGTTCGTTGGAGATACAATATATATATATATAGATCATATTTTATAAATTCCGTAACGGAAAACATCTCGTTGTCAGAAAAGCCCTCTACATAAATCATCTGGCACCTATTATTAATCTCACGTTATTTTGAAGCAGCAACAATTATTATGTTATTTTATATATTGTTTTTGTTTTTTTTTAATATAAAGACTCCAACCCGAATCCCAACAACGTTTCCTTTCGAGGGATTCGGAATAAACGCTACTATGAATGTAGGCATCACATAATACATCTCAAACAAACAACCCTGAAAACAAATTAACAAACTCATAGAAAAATGACTAAAGAATTTGCCGAAAGCGCTTGGGACAACAGACACCACGGACAATTTTTACACTCCCTTTTTGCCACGAAACGGAAAAAAGTAAGAATAGTAGAAAAAACTGAATAAAAAAATTCAGCAAATTTTCCTTGTCTATCATATTCAACGAAACATGTTTGAAAGAAAGTTTGCTGTCCAAATATACATTATATATATATATATATATATATATATATATATATATATATGAGAAAATAAAAGAAGAAAGTTTGCTGTCCAAATATACATTATATATATATATATATATATGAGAAAATAAAAGAAGAAAGTTTGCTGTCCAAATATACATTATATATATATATATATATATATATATATATATATATATATATATATATATATATGAGAAAATAAAAGAAGAAAGTTTGCTGTCCAAATATACATTATATATATATATATATATATGAGAAAATAAAAGAAGAAAGTTTGCTGTCCAAATATACATTATATATATATATATATATATATATATACATATATATATATATATATATATATATATATGAGAAAATAAAAGAAGAAAGTTTGCTGTCCAAATATACATTATATATATATATATATATATATATATATATATATATATATATATATATATGAGAAAATAAAAGAAGAAAGTTTGCTGTCCAAATATACATTATATATATATATATATATATGAGAAAATAAAAGAAGAAAGTTTGCTGTCCAAATATACATTATATATATATATATATATATATATATATATATATATATATATATATGAGAAAATAAAAGAAGAAAGTTTGCTGTCCAAATATACATTATATATATATATATATATATATATATATATATATATATATATATATATATATATATATATATATGAGAAAATAAAAGAAGAAATATATATTTATATATGTAAAAATGAAAGAACAAATAGCAAACGTATATCAACCTAACATGTTTCCTATTTATTAAAGCCTCGTCAGAGATTGAGAGAAAACAAAGACAGAGAACATTGATATTTCCAATTATGTTTAGGTCAGTTCTTATTGGTCAGACACTGTCACGTGTATTAAAACCGTGGATGATTCGGTGTGTATGTAGATTTGTGAAAATCCTTGTTTGTCTAAGTGAGTAACGGATGGTAATGTGTATTTGTTAGTGTGTGCGTGTGTTTGTCTAGTTGGGTTTGTGTCTTTACCTTTGTGCTGTGAAACCTCGCAGCAGGGAGTCGCAATGTCCTAGTTTATGGCGCCTCTGTTTATGAATGTAATGTTTTAGGCGTTTGTTTATAGTTGATAATAATGTTATTATTAAGTTTTCAATGTATTTTCTCCTTAAAGAATGATGTTTTTTAATTAGGGTGACATTAGTGAAATAAAAGTTATGTCTAGCATCGTTTCTATGCAATACGATAGAGTTAGAGTGTTTGTTCAAATACAAATCCCTTTTGCTTTCGTAGATGCGGGTTTTTAGATCACGTGATGTCTTCCCCAAATAAACACTTTTGGATTGTAAACAATTTATTTGATAAATCCCGGCATTTGAATCGGTGTTGGGCTTATTTTTCTTCCTAATTATATCTCCGATTATCCTGCAGGTGTTGGTAACGATTCTAGTATTCAGTTATGTGCCTTACGTGATACACGCTTAGTCAGTGTGTATGACGTATGACACATTAGTCTGCTTTAGTCTTGTATCTCTCGACATATGAGTGACGAAGCAGGATTTTTTTTCCCGCAGTAGGTTGCCATTTCTTTCTACGGTAGATCAGTTGCCAAATAAGGCTATATATAGTCTGTTCTGCTATTTACCCATAGTCAGTCCGTTATGTACCATGCGGGATACACGCGTTGGAGGTCATGGATCTTTCGATACATGACTGACGAGGCTGATTTTTCCCCGCAGTAGGTTGCCGTTTCTTTCTGCAGTAGACAAGTTGCCATCCAAGGCTGTAAAACCCGGTCTTTCTTGCTATTTACCCATATTTGGGGGGGGAGAAGAAGAGGATGCATACTTTTCCCAAGGGTATTAACACGTAAGTGAATGTAATGGATTCGACTGGAATTCGAACTCGGCTATCAGATTCCTCAATCCGAGCCGCTATCCATTACTCCAACTTAGTATTAGGGATGACTAATTTGTTTGCAAGTTTATTAAAAATGAGGGCAGGATTATGAATTTTGTGTTAATTTTGTTACAATTGTTATTCGTGGTGTCTGTTTTTTTTTATTATTATTATTGGCTTTGCGGATTTTGTAAGGTCGTTTTTTTTGCGTTGAGGATAAAATGATGTCTGTAGTTGAGAACAATGGAAGTTTTTCTCAATATATCTCTCTTCTTCATTTAGAAGCTGCATATCCTTACGGCTCTGAGGTAAAAAAAATATGAGTAGTCCAGATTTAATTTTTTGGTTGTGGTGGGATAAATAAAATCTAGCCTAGTCATAGGATTTTATCTTAGAGCCCTTAATATATTTAGCCCGGAATTGCTGGTATTTTTACTACAAAAATGTATTTTTACATTTTCAAAATGACTTAATCTCAGTTTGGGGGTTTATTATTTTTCTTAGCTAGAAGCCTAACAGGTGCTACCACCCCGGGTCAATGTGAACAACATCAATTATGAATTGGTTTCACGGTCTTCAAAATTTCCCGATCAGAGACCTTGCTACCGGATGCAGTTTATCGTCATACCCAGGACAATTGTATTAATTAAGCTTTTTATTGTTTTAGAAGTAGCTGCAACAACGCTTAGATACATTTTTCAATTTTAGCTGTGATAGAGTTGGTGAGTAGAATAATATATTTTGATACGTTAGGGTTGTGAGAATGGTTCAGCTTCTATTTTGGAAAATCTTACGAGCCTTTTGCTTTCTGGGATTTTTCTTTCGCATTATCATAGACTTTCCTAAAATTATACTGATGTAGCAAAATATATATATATATATATTACTTCCCCATATATTTCAATTCGGTGTACTGATGCTAAAAATATAGCAAAGAATTGATATCATTTTAAGCAAATATTCGGTCAGTTAATGATGAGCGTATACAGAGAGTGAGGAGAAAATTTGACCAGTTTGATATTCTGTCCAATAAGCTACAACTCGCCATTGTCAGTATTCGATATTGGCACGCAGCCCTGGCCTCTCTGCCGTCATGCTGTGTGTTATTTTCTCTTTTTTCTTAAATTTTATTATTTGTCATATTGACAGGAACTTTAACAGAGACCTCTGGCGGCAGGCCGCTGAAACTCGACAATAATAATGCTGTTGAAATGGAAACTATTGACTCGTTTCGTTTGGTCCGGTAGCATGAAGCCATTTTAGAGGCGAGAACAAGAAAGAAAGAAAGATGAAAGAAAGAAAGAAAGAAAGAAAGAAAGAAAGAAAGAAAAAAGGAAAGAAAGAAAGAAAGAAAGAAAGAAAGAAAGAAAGAAAGAAAGAAAGAAAGAAAGAAAGAAAAAGGAACTGGAAATGTATGCGCGGCTGTTGCGGAAGGAGTGAAGAAAGAATAAAATAAAAGTAAGAGAGAAGAAAGGAAGCAAACGAAAGGGAATTGATAAAGCAGAAGGAGAAAAATTTTAAAATGAAAATTAAAGATAGAAAATCAAATGAATAAACTGAAGAAAACAATGGAAAAACAGACCAGGAGAAAATGAAGGAAAAAGAAGAAAGAACAAAAAGAACTAATGAAAAAAAGTAAAGAAAGAAAATGAATAAAATGAATATATAAATATGAATTAAAAATTAAAAAGAAATAAAAGTTATAAAATTATAGAAGAAATAAAGAAGGTAAAAAGAAATAAAGAATAAAAAGTGGAAATAGAAAGAAAGAATAAAGAATGGAACGGAAGGGAAAAAGAATGGAAAAAGAAATAAAAAATAAAAAATAAAGAAAGGAAAAAGAAATAAAAAATAAAGAAAGGAAAAAGAAATAAAGAATAAAGAATGGAAAAATAAAACGACAGAAAACAAAGAAGAAAATGAGTTAAAGAAAGAAACAAAAAAATAAAAAATAAAAGTAGAAACAAAAAGTAGTAAAATATAAAGAAATAAAAAGATTGAATAAAAATAAAACGTGTGTGTGTGTGTGTGCGTGTCTGTGTGTGTGTGTAAAACAACTTCACAATCACAGCTCCAAGTAATAAATAACTAATAAGCCCATGACAAAAAATAATAAATTCATGAAATTCACATACTATAAATATACACTAAAATTAAGTAATTAAAATACGATAAAAATAACAAATAGAAATTTAAATAAAAGCAGCACACTGTAAACAGACTGTAAATGATCTACAACATACTTCACCTGTCCACCACTTGGCATATATATATATATATATATATATATATATATATATATATATATATATATATATATATATATATATCGGTATTCAGGCAGTACATAACATATATTGTTAAATATAACAAACCATGAATGTCTATTATGTTTGATCATGAGCCGTTCTAAAATTTAATTTCGGGTGCATGAATGTACGACCTGCATCGACTATTCCGCGACCGTTATCGTCGCATAGCAACCTTCTATGTCAACATAACAGATAATAAATATCATCTTTGAGGTGAATATCTTTGTTTAAATGTCCGTATAACCATACTGAAGATGATCATGTGAGCCGGGAGCTTAGATCAAGATTTGGAAACAGCATGCACTGCTTAGCATTCGCACCGGAAGCTCCAATATGAACATTTTAAAGTGTCAATGTGAGGACAGTGTAAAGGATTCAGAAAGAGTTGGATGAGTCTAATGGTGATTACGAAGGTACGGCAGCTCGGAAAATTTCATTCTGATAAGAAAAGAATTCGCGAATTTGTTGGTGAGGGGCTCAGACACAACACGGTGGTCTACATCAAGTGCCTTGAGTAAGTAGTACTGCCCTGGGTCAAAACGGTGGCTGCTGGAATAGCACACAAGCAGGATAACAAAATTATGGCTGTCAGACAATGTCTGCGACCGCATCACCTGTTATATCTAGCCACCTATGTTTTAT
>OZ038505.1:42075255-42137755 GCA_964036315.1 Acanthosepion esculentum
TATCATACAGCTTCCTGACTTCATCCAGAGGAATTTTCAGCCATTCTTCCATTAATACCTGCTCCAGCTCTTTAAGACACGACGGTGGAGGATAGTGGCTCCTAAATTGTCGCTCCAAAATACACCACAAATGTTTAATAATATTGATATCTGGAGATTGGGGAGGCCACACCATGTGTTCTAGCTCACTTTCTTGTTCTTCATACCAATTCTTAATCAATCGAGCGGTATGTATTGGAGCATTATCGTCTTCGAAGATGCAGTCACCATCAGGGAATAAAGTCTGGGCCATTGAATGAATATGATTTCCCATAATGTTCAGGTAATCTTTGCTGTTGATTCTACCATGCAGGGCAACTATTGGACCGAGGCATTTCCATGATATGGCGGCCCAAAGTATCACTGATCCACCACCATGCTTCACTGTTGGAAGAAGGCAGTCAGGGTTGTAAACTTCTTTGGGCTGCCTCCACACATAAACTCTCCCTGAAGTTGGGAAAAGAGAAACACTGGACTCGTCTGAGAATATGACTTGCTTCCATTGGTCTGCAGACCAGGCATTGTAATCTCTGCACCACTTCAACCCCTTCTGAATGTTGCGAGTGGAGAGAAGAGGTTTCCTTACGGCGGCTCTTCCATGATATGCAGCATTATGGAGCTCACGACTAACAATTTTAGTAGAAACTGGACTATTCAGATGATTATTCAACTCAGCAGTCACTTTGGCCGCAGTAGTCCGATGATTTTTTGCCACATTGCGTTTCAATGCACGTCGCTCCCTGTCAGTACGTTTGCAAGTCCGGCCCAAATTGCTACGGTTGCTAGAGGTTTTGCCCTTTTTCTCGAATTGGGTCATAGTTCATGATATGGTAGCTTTTGAAAAACCAAACAGTTCAGCAACCTTAATGATCGAGGCTCCTGACATGCGAGCTCCAACAATTTGCCCTTCTTTTTTTTTTTTTTTTTTAACTCGGAGAGGTCACGCATTTAGCTTACATTTTACTAAATTCTAAAAATAAATAAATAAGACAAAGAAAGTAAATTAGATAAATAAACGTATTTACAATAGATATATTCTGCAATTACAAAGTTTTAGTTAAAGTTCTTAATATAGTAGGTCTTTGAAATATAGGAGTGGAAATTGCACCTGTTCTAATTATTTTGTCCAACCCCTGTATATATATATATATATATATATATATATATATATATATATATATATATATATGGCTGAGTGGTTAAAACTGTCGCATTCTGACCGTGAGACCAGGATTCAAATCTCACCATGGTCGATTTGTTAGGATCCCAGTGCCAGTAATGTGCTAGCCCAAAGTCACAAGTCATCGTGGATGAGGGAATGAGCATTCAAACTTCCCTTGTTCAAATTGTTGATCACGCTAGATAACATGCTCTATCCCAGAAACTCTAACTAAGTCTGCTCAGCATAGTTGTAGTATAAACCCCAGGTTTGTTCTGTGGGTCTTGAACAAGCGTCGGCAATAGGATTAGGTATCCGCCCTAGTAGACGGGTATCAGGCCTGATGATTGTCTCTAGCATGAAACACTTTGTCGCCTCTGAGTGTTGATTTCAATGTTCACTTTTATATTTACATACGCTCTATCCCTGATGTTGAGCACTTTATCCCATAAATATAGCACACCTTAAAACTATATATATATATATATATATGTGTGTGTGTGTGTGTGTGTGTGTGTGTGTGTGTGTGTGTGTGTGAAACCCGTAAAGAAGTTAAAAACTGAACTGTTACTTTCAAATGCTTCTTTACGAGTTTCATATATATATATATATATATATATATATATATATATAAACAAAAAAGAACTTTTTTATGTGTTTAGGGGGGATTGGGTCGAAGTTCTACCGTTTGTTGCTCATCTGCTGTACCTTATTTTTAAGGGTAACGGACAGCACTGGTCTTCACCCATCCTCTAAATCTCTCACCTATACATATATATATATATATATATATATATATATATATATAATGTTCTGGGTATGACGATAAACTACATGTGGCAGCAAGTTTTCTCATCGGGACATTGCAGGATTTGAGGAGCGTGGAAGCACCTTTTAATTGCTGTTGTTCCCAGGTCCGCCCTGACCCGGGGTAGTAGCACCTGTTATGGTCGTAGCTATGGAAAATAGTGTCTACCAGGGCTGACCAAGCTCTTTAGTGCTATAGAACACGAATGGTCGAGAAGATGGAAAACTCTTACACGAAAAGGCCTGAGGTATATTGTCTGCTTCGTCTGTGGCATTTATTTGTACCGACTAAGTGTATCAATAGTTCCGAAAAGTGTGGATTTTTCTGCACAAGACTTCACCACTTTAATCAAATCACTTGTGTGGGTTTTCTGGCGGTTTACCTTGATTCGTTCTTATCCACCTTGTCAGCTGTCAATATACCACATAAAACCCTTGAGCGCTTAGCCTTGGAGCGGGTAGAATGGAGATCAACGTGTTTTAGTGGACTCAGCAGTCTAAATCATATTCAAGAAGCAAGAGCAAGATCTAAAAGGTCAGCCAATCTAACAGTGATCTCATCTCACAATCCTCACACTTGCTCCATATGTGGCTTCCTTTGTAAATCACTAGCGGGTCTTAAATATCACTTAAGATTATCGCACAAAATTTCCTAACTGAATCAACTAAGCTGTCAGATCCTCATACGTCGAAGCCGACGGGAGAGTCCATTATTATTATCATCATCATTATTATTATTATTACTATATATATATATATATATATATATATGTGTGTGTGTGTGTGTGTGTGTGTGTGTGTATGTGTGTGTGTGTGTGTGTGTGCGCGCGCGCTCGACATGTGTGCATTTGTTCGATATTGATATAGCTTTATATGGATGTACATATGTGTTGTGACCAAGTAAATGGTTAAAGAAATAACAAAACAAGTGTTACAGATATATCATATATTAAACACTAAGTACAACAGAAGAGTATTATACGACTAGTGAGTGTGCGCGTCGGATGAACCAGCGTTCAATCTATTCGACTGTTCCCCCAAGGCCTTCTCTCCTACTAATCTTATAGTAGGCAGAAGAGTCCAACATAGACTCTTTAGAGGGAGGACAATACACCAATATTATTGTTGCTCTTTGTCAATAGTAGTGAGTGTTAAAAAGATCTCAGCTAGGCCCACTTCCTGTTCAAATTACCAAATACGTGAGTATATACTGGAATACTTTCTTGGTGAGTCCGGGTACTATTCAGCTCTCTCATCTGCACGAATGAGAGGGATTAAGTCTGCAACGGAAGAGATTATTGGAGGACAGCGAGTCATAATTGTTTATATAATAAGTGAATCATAGATTTCTAATATCGAACAAGGAAAGCGAGAAAGGTTAAAACGGAATATTGAAACCTTTTTTGACAAACCTCTATCAGCCCGGCTACTGATGATCGATCTCTGATAACGCTTACAATATCGATTTCACTCACATCGCATGTAAACATTGATATAATCGATACATTGATTGCAGTTGTGATACAATATATGACGTTTGCTTGGTTTTCTAATCGATATTCTTATCATTTTGTAACTTGTTTTTCTTTTTTTATACTTTCGGGTATTGGTTTTGCAACATTTTTCAGCTTCGCGGGTGGGTTGTTAGAAAATATGGAATAATGCCATAAACCAAAACAAACCAAATATTGGTCAAGCCACTGTTTCCACCCACCTATATATATATATATATAGAGAGAGAGAGAGAGATAGATAGATAGATAGATAGATAGATAGATAGATAGATAGATAGATAGATAGATAAAATCGACTGGATATGTAAACATGGCAGATTTGATAGGAGTGCAATACTTAAACATGTGTTTGTACACTGGTGCAGTGTTGGTTTTGTACTTTTAATGCACCGGTGAAAAAGGATTCCTGAGTAAATCATTGGGCTTATGGAACAAAATACAAAGTATTTGAATAAAACTCATCTATAACTTATATATAAAGCTCAAAGAGTACTTGTCCGCTCCAAAGATTAATTATATAGAAAGTTATTTCTGTGTTCGTTGTATTGTTACATGAAACAAATAAAATCGTTTCTTTTTTCCACATACAACTAATTATTCTTTTTTTCTCCTCCACCAATAGGAGTAGAAATATTCGTTTTGTTCCTACTCTTCCCTTGTTTATTGAATAGGAGTAGAGATAGATCTGTTGTTTCCTGTTTAGGATTGGATTCCGGTTCCTTCTCAAGACTAGTTCTGCACTATATTTCTAACGTCTTCGACTGACTCTGAAATGCCATTCACTAATTAAATCTTGACATCATCAAGTCTAGAATCAGCTGTTATCTTTTTTGCATAGATCCAAGAACTTCACTTCTTGATCTTTCTTACGCTAATAAAACACCACAAAGTAACCCTCTACCTTGAGTGGCTCTTGGGGTTTGTATTTGGTTTAATGAACAAATAGGAAAGGTTTATCAATCTAACATGTTTCACTTCTTATTAAAGCCTCACATGAAGCTTATATATATATATATATATATATATATATATATATATATATATATATATATATATATATATATATATATATATATATATATATATCCATTCCCATCAGTACGATCCATCTTTCGGTATTCTATAAGTTTGTTGTGGAGTTCACTATACTACAGCTTTTTCAACCTGCCTGGGGATATCTAGTGATCGAAACACAGGTAGCATGGTTGTGAGAGTTTTTTTTCCAAGGCAACTCGCTCTGCATTTAATATCTTATATTTTCTTCTGACAATGAGACCTGGCTTCAAATCTCACCATGGTCGATTTGTCAGGAAGGAAACTTCCTGATGTTATCGGACTGGATCGAGGAAAGTGACTGAAAGCCATACCACGGGTTGACCGAAACTTTGTGAGTGAAATTAAGTAGACTGAACTCTAGGGGGACGCCGAAAACTGTTCTAGCACGAAGCCAAAAGTCATCGTGGCCGAGGGCTTGTGCGTGCTGGCCTTGTTCAAATTGTTGATCACGCTGGATACACGATCTCTCCCAGAAGTTGAAACTAAGGTCTGAACAGCATAGTTGCAGTACAGGTGGGGTCTGTAGGTGTTGAGCAAACACAAATGCGCCTGAGCGAGCCTCTGCAATCGGGACTGGCTAGCTGCCCTAGTAGACGGTTATCCTCGAAGACGAGTGGTCAGCTATTATATGTATCCGATCCATATTTGATCTATATTTGATCCCAACTCATATATATATATATATATATATATATATATATATATATATATATACATATATATATATATATATAGTTTACGAAAAACTAGGTAATCCGTATAGGTAGACCCAAGGACGATAAAACCCAGAGAGCTCAATGTAAATCAGAGCTAATAATTTAAATAAAAACAGACCACTTTAAGGTTCCATATAATAAATTATTTCACCGCAGCCCTTTTAAAGGACAGCGGATCATCAGATTTTATTTCCAAAGGTTGAAACGAAAAATGAAAAGAAATTTACACATTTATGACGGGCAGTAATACGTATATGTAAATTAACGAAGTGAGGAAGTGAAGGGGGTAGAGAGACATGATTGAGTTAGATGTAACATTTCTATTCTTTCAAATTTAAATTTTTAGAGGAAATCCAGATATTGACACATTAAATTTGTTAACGGAAGTTATATATTGATATGAGAGGGGGATAGGACAAAAAGGCATAAAGAGAAAGAGAGAGAAAGAAGTTGTGAAAAAGTGTCATTAACTTTCTTTGGAATGGACGCTGTTTTTTATTTGCTTTGAGAGTTCATAAATATTATAATGTTTGTTGTAAGTTTGAATGTTTAAACAGTCTAACGAATTTAATTATATGTTAGTTAAAGTTTTTTTAAAAAACTTTATTACAAAGATTTTGGGGATTTAATATGAAATAGTCGATTAGAAAAATATTCATAGAATTTATATTAAAACACTAAAAATTTTATTTTCAAATATAAGTTTACTTCTAGTTGTAATTGATTATTAAGGTGATATCTCTATCAGTTTGAATTACCATGAATTACCATTTATAGGAGAGACACAGGAAGCTACATGACGGCAGAGGGAAAGTGACTGAAGCCAAGACGCCAGGTCTGTAAAATTGCTGCTTCTTCTTTGGGTTTTATCAAGAATCTCTATATAAATACTGATATAAAAATTAAAAAAAAGGAAATTCTTCGGAAAAATTCTCTTCCAGAAAAAGGATAGATCATTGATAATGTTATCTATATGTGATATTTTATTTCAAGGAACATCGGACAAATTTGTGCGTGTATTATATTGAACGATGTAAGGTTTTCTTTTCTTCCTTTGTACTTACTTCCAGCTAAACGTGATATATATATATATATATATATATATATATATATATATATATATATATATATATATATATATGATGGACTCTCCCGTCGAACTCGACGTATGAGGGCCAGACAGATCAGTTCCCAGAAACTGAAAGCCGGACACCCACACAAGATTTGATAATACAGGGACCTGGTGCAACGAATGCCACAAGGTCCCCAAACGACCCTCCTCAGGTTTTGAATTCAGAGTATATATATATATATATATATATATATATATATATATATATATATATATAGTCAAACCTAATGAGCCAGGCAAACCTACCGAGGTTTCACTTAAGCAGATCGTCAGGGCCAGCTGACCCTGATGATCTGGTTAAGTGAAAGCTTGGTAGGTTTGTCTGGCTCATTAGGTTTGACTAGCTCTGCTCTACGCTTGTATCGAGCACTTTTAGTTAGTTGTTTACTCGTATCGGGGTTTTTTCTTTGTGCTTTGAACCTGTATCTGTGCGATTATTTTCGACAGACTTTCATGTTCCTGGCTCTTTCTTTTTTTAAAACCTTTTTTTCCTTCGAGATTGATTTGATTATTGGCAAATCAAGAATTCGAATGTTTTTCGAGACGAGTATAGTTACCTATATATATATATATATATATATATATATATATATATATACCGAGTACAACAGCAACATCTTTCAAACAGCCTAACATCAGGATTGTCCATTGTTAGATTAAACTTGGAAACGACGTACCTTAGAAATTATTAAAGATATCTTGCTGGAATTCTCCGAGGTTTTTATAATACTTTTGGGCTTTACTTTGAGTAAATTATATCAGTATCATTTTCCAACTTATTCAAGATGATCTTCGCCCTGTCTAACCTTCTAACTTTCTGCCCTGGGTTAACAAGTTGCCTCACAAGTTTCACGTACGATTTCATTTTCAAGTCTTTTAACTGCTCCTTGGATTGTTATAACTGAAATTCCTCTCTCACGTTCCAAATGTCTTATGGATTGAGCTGGAGCTTTTCGAATTGATCTTATTAGCTCTAAGTTGAAATGATGATTCCTCTTCCTGTGTTGACCTCCTGATCCAGTTTTCCTCTCTACTGTTCCCTTTTTTAAACTTCTTCTTGATGGTTCTTGAAATGGACTTTGAAGATGGAAGCCAGAGTATGAATATTGGTACCATTACTGACGGCCTGAATGATTTTTTTCCTTTCACCATTGCTCTGTTGAGAAGACGAAGTTCTGACACAGAACGATTTCAACCTGTTTTCTTTGTAGCTGAATAAAGTAGTGTTTGTCAGTGACTCTTACAACAAATGGTGTTAACGTCTTATTTGAAAGCCTAGATAAAAAGAAATTCAATTACTTTAATGGAATTTTAGATATTAAACATTTTATGGTTGGAGACCATTATCCTTTTAACACGATTTGGACAATTTGCTGTTATATAAATAGCCATATATACGATCAATCAAACGTGTGATCTGAATTTAATTTATTTTTACGGTATATCAACCATTTGAATGTTATTTAAAGCCGAAAAATACATTTAAATTGTAAGAATATTTTAGAGATAATAATTTTTTATTGATAAAAGTCATAAAACTTAACCCATAGCTGAGAGGAGAAGTGGTGGATTCATACCTTTTCCCAAAGTTATTTACACGTAAGTGAATATAACGAACACGACAGGAATTGGAACTTGACTCTACGAGCCTTTCTCCATTACACCACATCGCAGCATCCAATGTTACAGCACTTGACAGTCCCAAGTAATCACCCCTGTAATTACTGATCAGCCTCGACAGTGTGACCTGAAGGTATTCATATCTATTACACTAGCCTTCTGTTGCCAGAACAGCACGAGAAAATTAACTTTCAAATAATCCAAGTATTTATTCGCCTTTCAACTAGGGCAAGTTCGACACACGATCAGTTTAAAGATGAGTATCAACTTGCATGTGTAGCCAAGGGCTAGAAAGAAATAGAGGTCGTGACTATTTCTCGTTGGCGCAGATGTGAAGTACTTGGAATTGTTTAGAATCCTAAGGATGATAATCCCTTCAACACATACCTTCAATTGGAAACAGGAAACAGTGAATTCAAATCGGATCGCACTATCCTAAAAGCGTATATATATATATATATATATATATATATATATATATATATATATATATATATATATATATATATAATTTCCTACTGAAATTCCGACTTTGGATTTGCACGTCCGAATGAATACGACATCTGCTACGCTTAGCCATCTTTCGTTCGGATGCGGCGTTTGTGTTGGTTTGAGCCGGTTCAACCAACTGGGTGAATGCTTCAAGCGTTACAGGTGGCTTCCATCAGTCTTTTCTATAAATATTTCCATGGCAACTGTCCTGACGAGCTTTCTTCCCTGGTTCCCCGACTACATGAATTTAAACGTGCTAAAAGATTGGCAACTAGGTCCCACCCTTTTAATGTTGAAATAGCTAAATGTAACCGCCACTTCTACTGTAACAGTTTCTTTTCTCGAAATGTCCGACAATGGAACTCACACCCGTTTATTTGCTTTCTACAACCTTCGAAAATTTAAATGTCACATCAATCGCCATCTTCTATGTTGTTGAATCTCGTAAAACGTTTTTCCTTTCTTCAATCCTCCCTATTCTTAATCTTCTCTTTCACTCTTTGAAACCACCTACGTACTGATGGCATTCCCGCCTTGCTTGGGGTGAAATGATATATATATATATATATATATATATATATATATATATATATATATATAGATAGATAGATAGATAGATAGATAGATAGATAGATATGCAAGGCAAGGCAATCTTTAGACGCTGGATAGAAACACAACCGCAGTTTCGACCGACAAATCTCTTCAGGTGGTTAATACAGCGAATTAAATTACCTTCCGCACAACAAAACTTAAATACGATAATGTTACACCGGAAGTAATCGTCTGTAGTTGGGGAGGAGAGAAAATATAACTTCATCCAACCGCATCCGGGTTCGTAAATGCCTAAGTATAACTTCCTTTTGTGCCGACATTTTGTCATGACCTCTGTTCTTTCATTTAATAACTCTGCTATACCCCTATAAGTCGCAATAGCCAACTTCTCCTCTTGGCAAAGTCTACAGGGGATGCTGTTTAGCTTACGATTTTTTTTCTTAGAATACTCCATTCAATCGCTGGGCTTCTATTACAAACACACAAACCGATTTATTTGAACTGGTGTCTTCATTTTGATTGCTATACTCACAATGAATTGGCTACATTTGATAATTGTTATAAACTAATTTATTCAAAATATTGTCTTTATTTTGCTTGTTGTGATAAGAATATTTCCGCTGTTGTATCGCCCCCACGTCCAAGGGTTTGTTCTATATTTGTTAACCTCCTCGGAATTGAAAAACACTTTATTCAACCGATTGCACCAGACTGTTTTCATTCTATTGTCAATACCAAGAAATCTTATTTCGTCCTCTTGTTTATTTACGCTTTTATGCTGCTTCTGTTCCTTTCGCAATGTGGTTCCATTGAGATAGAACTCATACAAGCCTGAAAAGTCCTCGGCCCAACCAACATGACGCCTTGATGTTTGGTCATTTGTTAAATATTTGGATGTGAACTTGGATGAGAAATTTTCAGACCCACTTCTTAAAAATCGATAGATAATAACAGTCAATACAATAACATGTTTCGAATACGTTTTCCTTTTTCGCAGTTCTCTCTAAAACTAGAACTGACGGTGAACGTGGGTAGTCAATAGGAAAATCCATTAAAATTAGGGAGACGTCCGGACAACGTAAATGTCAAAGGTCAGAAAAGACCCAAATTCTGTTGCCATCAAGAATCTAAAATTGTATGCTTCAGTTGAAAATGATTGGACATATTCGGTGAATCTGAAAAATCTATATTTTAAATTGTTTGTTTTGAATATACATAGAGAGCAAGAGGGAAAATGAAAGTACACACACACACGCGCGCACACACACACACACACACACACACACACACACACACACACACAGGGTGCGATGGGTAAATTGTAACCATTTTATATTTTTAATTTCGAGCATACGCGTTGTTTGTATTTTGTCGATTGCACAATATAGTAGGGTCAGTTGGGCACCGTCCGTGAGAAAAAGAGCACCATGATGCATTTCACTCCGCCAGAAATTTGGAAACGGTATCCTGTAACGCTACGCGCCAGAAGCTCCAACACGAACATTTCAAAGTGCTTGGGTGTCAATTTGAAGACAGTGCAGAGGATTCAGAAAGAGGTAGATGAGTCTAATTCGAAAAAACCTTGCCAGAAAAAAATGCGTCGTCCGCCAGGATTCGAACCTGCATCTCTTATGAGGAACCGTCATTGCATCTGAAGTCCTTGAATGCTCAGCCACGTAGGAATATTCAGACCGGTGGATGTAGTTGGATAAAACAAAAAACAGAGCTTCTACTCGAATATGAGCATCCTTCAAAAATAACTTTTAAACAAAATAAATTAAAAATAACATATATATATATATGTGTGTATATATGTGTGTGTGCATTTGTGTGTGTGCGTGAATGTTTAAGTGTGTGTGTGTCAGTGTGTGTGTGTCAGTGTGTGTGTGTCAGTATGTAAGTTTTTGAACTCAACACACGACTTTCTCGATTATCATTACCTCGATTATCCGGACATCGATCATCCGGATGAGAAATGAACATCTATGGTAACATTACCTGACCGAGGAGACAAATGATTCTGTGGTTTTACTTTGAAATACTTGTTTCTTTTTTTTTTATACTTTGTGATTATACGTTTTGAAATTTAAATGGCTTCCAGTTCAAATGATAAAAACGAAACGAAAAAAGATAGTGTCAGAAATACATCTACCGTATATACTCGCGTCTCATGCGACCATTGAAGACCTAATTTTGAAGCTAATTTGACTAAAGTAAATAGATATATAGTTTGGTCAACGGCGTAGCCAAGGCCAGCTGTACATACGCTAAGTTTATATCTCGTGTATGATGTGACCCCCTTAAAATTAGCTTCAAAATTAGGTCTTTAAAAGGCGCATGATATGCGAGTATATATGGTACTTTAATCCAGCTTTGGAAAAAAAAAAAACGAGACTAGCCGGAAACTGACAAAAATAGACACTGATTGATTCGTTTTATACGGCTTATCAACCCATTGCAGGTTATTTATAGCCAGGAAATATTTTTATATTGTAAAAATTTTTTTTGAGATATTGAAGGTTTAGTGATACAAGTGTTACTTATTAACTAATAACTATAGCGTGGGGAAGAGAAGAAGTAGAATCATACCTTTACCAAAGTTATTTGTGCGTAAGTGGATATAACACCACCCGCACATAACCTGGTATTCCTAAGCGGTCACACATCTCAACATTGCTTAACTTCGGTGACCGTACGGGAACCTGTGTTTCAATTTGATATGACCGTACTCCCACAGACTACAAAAAAATGTCCCCTAAAATTCATACGTGAAACATCTAGGAATTAATATAAAAAGGCAATGTAAACACAAAAAGGATATTTTACAAAACAATGCACTGACTTCATTAGTCCTTTTTCGTAATATGTCTAGATATAGTTTTGACTTAAAGAATGTTGTTTTTATCTAAGTGGAAGTGATTTCTAAATTATTATGGTCAAAATGTATTGAAAGTGTACTATTTTCGGAAACTCCCACCGTAAATACACGTCCAGTATCATAAAACATATCTCCTTGCCTTATAAAATTGCTACTGTCACAATGAAGGTTAAACTCAACAGCAATTAAATAGAAATAAAAACAAAAGCGATAGAAAATTGACTGAGATCGATTGAGTTAAACAACGGGGGTCAATAACCTTTAAAACTGAACGTCCTTGTATCGTTATCGTTTTTGGTGTAAACTTTTACACTGCGTTTGTTATATTCCTCTTAATTTATATACAGAGGCCACCACAAAATGTATAAACTTCAAGAAAGGAGCAACGTTTCTTTCGTAGTTTTATCACATTGCGATAACACTGTTTTCTGTAGTATGGTATTTTCGAAACAGATGTCATTACCGTCATGGCTGCAGCATCAACAATTCCTAAAGGATGTTGTGTATCGAAGGAAACCAACTACAAGGCGGTCCTTAGATAAAAAATTGAAAATGCATGTGCAGCAATCCCATTGTCCACTTTAGCCAACATTTGCCAAGCAGTAATTCGCCCTACTAATAAATGTCTTGAAGCTAAAGGCCACCATTTTGAGCATCTCTTGTGATTGTAGAGTCCAAAGGTAACGTGTATTAATCTCGTGATGTCTGAATAAATTTAGTATTACAATATCGATACAAGATTTTCTATGCCTGAAGTGTGTATACATAATTTTTGGCAGATTCTAACATCCATATTAGTCTGAAGCACATTCTCGGAATGAAAAGAATTACTTAGAAGTTATTTTCCCATTTTGTCAAACCATTACACATACTTATACGTATGTGTCTGTATGTGAGTGTGTCTGTGTGTGAATGTACATGATGGTATGCAATATTATACGTATCACACAAATTACTCCTGCTATATATTTTACCCCATGGTAAGCACATGACATTTATTTAAGAAAAAGAAAAAAAATACCATTGTGATTTTTGCCTAGTTTTAGGTGATAAAATTTTCACATTCATTTTCAGATTAAATTCTCACAAGTTAGGCATTTCAAAGGCATTTTCTTACATTTTTCCCCCCAGACAGACAGAAATACTAAAATAAAAGTATAAATAATCAGTAAAACCTGCGTTCATTTCAGGTGTTTATTTTTTTGTTTTTTTTCATACCAGTCTTCAAATAAAACAGGATTACTTTTAAAGAGATTTTTGCAGTATGAAGCCATTCAAATAATGACATACCCGACAACGGCCCTGCTCTTAACAATAAATAAATATGGCGTCATCTTTTGCCTCGCGTCTCGCCTTTTGCCGGCGGCCAAATGGCGGGAAGTGGACTGAACGTCGGACAAAATTGATAATGGCGGCCGCGGTTTAATCAGATGGATTATCCGTTGAGTCTCGCTGCCTGTAATTTACGTCATCTGCTCTTTCTCTTTCTAAGGACGTAGACTGTCTGGGCTTCATAGAAAATGAATCTTTATTCGATCTGAAACATCTATTACATTGTGTATCGTATTTTTTTTCTCTTGAGTACCGCTATTTCTTAATATGCACGTCGGGCTTGCGTGTGAATAGCTGGAGAAATTATTCGAACTACATATTACATAACATATTATGCCAGGACGACGTGGAAAATTCAATCATATACATAGAAAAACACACCCACACACATCCATGCACACACGTTTATATATAGGGAAAAAGTGATATACTAACGTCTGGGAATGTATAGATGACGCTGGAAATATATATTAAAATAATATCTACCTATCTATCTATCTATCTATCTATCTATCTATCTATCTATCCAAATATGTTCATATCTATCTATCTATCCTAATATGTTCATATCTATCTATCTATCTATCTATCTATCTGACTGCGTTCAAATCTATCTATCTATCTATCTATCTATCTATCTATCTATCTATCTATCTATCTGACTGCGTTCAAATCTATCTATCTATCTAAGTGACAATTGACACTGAACAGCATCTAGACGTATAGTAACTTAATATCATATTACCCGTAAAAAATGGCAAGACTATTTTCATACTGACCGGGACTGGCACTTCCCTATAGGACCAGTCTACCTGTGTATGCTGCTGATGAATATGTCTGTTAATATCATTCTCTCTCGGTTTAGTATAGTATCTTACGCTCCGTGAAATTAATACACATACACACATATTCACATGCACACGTGCATTTAAACATACATGGAAATCCAGTTATTTTAACAAACAAAAAATCATTTAACAAAAATGAAAAATGAAAAATACGTATTTATATTTGATATTTAATAGTAATTTTTAAATAATTGAAGTAATTCTATTACATTTATTTGTTTTAAAAGATGTATAGTCTATTAGTAATTAAAATTACGAATAATATTTTAAAATTGTAGTTCAATACGGCGTATTCATATACAAACAACCCTTTTAGAAAAATTCTTTATGCATACAAGTACAAATTTAACGGCGAAACAAAAGTGCTGAAAACCTTTTTGTCGTTGAAAAAGACCAGACGACATGCGTTGAACGGATGGCATCATTCACTGGAAAAAGCACCCCTACCCTACCTTGACTTAACCTCTTTTCGAAAGTAACTCATAATTTTTCGTACAATAGTTGTGAAAATGAATACCCTACCGCCCCTTGTCATAATGTTGGTTTTCCCCATATCCTTAGAAACTAATACGAAATGTATGTGCTTATAAATCTCAGTAAATTTAAAAATAAGTTATTCCAAAAATCGGTTGAAAATGAAACAGAACTAAGGACTTTAATTTAATTCTATAGTTGAATTTGAAGATTTTAGCTTCTGTTTTTGAAACATGGTAATTCCTGTGTAGCGACGGAATCATATTTTTAATTAGTAAATTTATAATAATTACGCTCTGTAGATTTGCATTGAACACTGTTTTATAAAAATAAAAGTATAAGAACACCGGATTATATATCTTACAGTTCTTTCTCTTTATTATAATATATATATATATATATATATATATATATATATATATATATATATATATATATATATGAAGAAATATAGTATTAAGGTGTGTTATATTTATTGGTTAAAGTGCTCAATATCAGAAATAGAACGTGTGTAAATATAAAAGTGAACATTGAAGTCAATACATAAAGGCGACAGGTTATTTCATGGTAGACGCAATCATCAGACCAATATATATATATATATATATATATATATATATATATATATATATATATATATATATATATATTGGCTCCTGAAAAATTAATTTCGATTGAGCTCTCTGGTTTGAGGTGTGAATTTGTAAACAGTGACTATTTAAGCTAATATTGCACGACTCTTCGGCAGAATTGAGTCACTGTCAGCCACTGTGTGTTTATCTAAATCTAAAAATAAACACGCTAAAATTCACCTTCATCCCTGACCGTGCGCTGACGGCTTAGTGGGAAAAGTTCCGCCTGACACAAATTCAGTCAAATTCTAGCTAAAAGTAACCGGACGTCTAGCCACACTGATGAGCTGTGAAACAGCGAAACAGTCTGTCTGTGGATGATAAATATATATATATATATATATATATATATATATATATATATATATATATATCGCCATTATATATATATATATATATGTGTGTGTGTGTGTGTGTGTGTGTGTGTGTGTGTGTGTGTGTGTGTGTGTGTGTGTGTGTGTGTGTCTCCACGATGCTTGAACCTCGCATGGGTCAGGAGGCCAAGTCTGGAATGGACCAGTCTCAGTTATTCTTCGCCTGGTAGGGCGGATGATGGTGCTGGGCCCTTTGTTACCTTTTTTTTACCTCCTCTTCAGACTTTCCGCTCTCCTCAAAAGTGGAATAATTAAAATGAATTGCTCCTCGCCAGAATGGACGCTCGGTGGCTTCTGTTTCTGGCTTGGTCGTTTTGGTGATCCGCGATGTCGTTTACCGTTGACGAGCTCGCTGTAAAGGATGATCTGTGGGAGTCTTGAAAAGAAGCAATTCGGGTGATATATCCTAACCACCTGAAACGATGCTTGAGGATGACAGCTTCAATGCTCGGCATTTCTTAGCAATTGAGGACTGCATGGTTGGTACGTCGGCCCAATATATATATTTACTTAATAGCACCGCATACGAACGAACCAAAATTCTTTAGCCATGTTTCAAATATCCACTCTGAATGAAATTAAGATTAGAAAAATGCTTTTCACACAAGGCAGCATATTAGGTATCTCCAATAATTCACGAGATCTAAGGCTTAAAATATTTTTTTTAAATGAAAATTTTTCTTGAACTTTCATCTTAGTCTTAATTGAAAGCTAAATGGTTAAATTTACTATTTCCAGGCTGTAAAATACTCCGGTGTATTTCAAACAGGAGTTATATTGATTTGAATCGGTTTTTGTTTTTGCTAAAATAGCTGATTAACGTCCTTTTTATATATATATACTTTTTTGAAACGTTATTTGAGGAATATTAGCTGATTTAAGTATAACTAATTTGATTTGAAACAAATATTATTTACTTTAAGTTTAAAATACCGCATAATTTAATTTTTTATGCAAACAGCAAACACTAGCCACGTTTTTGACGATATGATGACAGATTGTTGTTCTACGGAAACTTTATTTGTAAAACGCAATTTACGAAAATGACGTGAGCGCCATTTTTATATAATTTTTAATTACTCGGTAATCTTAAAAATATTGGAAAATATAATTGGCCCTGATCTGGCGTCTCGTCTGCAGTCGCTCTCTTCTCAGACGTGCCGTTGCCTCCCTTTGTTTTTTTTTACAAATACTTTCACGGTAACTTCTCTGATGAGCTGCTTTCGCTGGTTCCCAGACTTTATGTTATGAATTTAAGCGTTCAACTAGGCTGGCATCTCGCTCTCACCCTTTCACTATCGAAACTGCTAAATGTGGAACTCCCTCCCCTTTTCTTATTTCCCTGATAGCTATAATCTCCAACTATTCAAATGTAATGTCAATCTACGTCTCTAAATACTTTGATCTATCCCCTATCCTTCTCTTCATCCTTTCCTCCATCACTCCTCTTTGCTCTCGCTCCAACTCTCTGTAACACTTTGCGTGCTAATGGCTTCCCGCCTTGTTTGAGGTGAAACGCTAAAAAAAAAAAAAAATTCTCCGTAGTCTAATTTTATGAATGTTGACTTTAAATTTACTATAGTAATCGCTCTTATTTTCTGATGTCATGTATGGCCGGCCTATTTTCAGTGGGCACATTTATTTACATCTTGATTTTTTTATGATAAAAAATCAAAATTCTTTGAAAAATTTCTTTAAAAGTCTTGGTGTTCGATAACTGGTATGTAGCTTTACCATTTATGCTTAGTAAATATAGTTTTTACTTAATAATATAATCTAAATGGCTGAAATTAATACAGAATTTTAAAAAAAATTTATAACAATAAAAATAAAACATGTGAGACGTTCGAGAAGCGAGGTTTCTCTGTACTTTCTTCTCTGTACTTTCCTTCGATACCTTTTGTAGTTTCATTTTCCGTCTTTGTTATCAGCACACTATGTCATCTGCATGTCTTACAATCTTTCTTAATTCTGTCTTCGATCACTCATTTTATTCGTTTTTTTTCTTAAACACTGAGAGCATTTGTCTACATTTTATGATTTTTTAATAAATTATTTTTGCACTTATTGGTTTGATTAGGGTCTCTAGGTTTTGGTGACAACTTATCTAGGAGAAGGACAACTCTAGATGTCATGCTGTAGAGAATAAAGCAAAAACCACTCTACAGGTTTTTCCAAGGAGTTATGCCTATTCACAGACTGGTGCTTCGAGTTCAAATGCCAATCGAATTCGTTGTTTCCTTTCACACAAATACCCTTGGAAATATATGAAGCCATTTCTTCTTCCTACCATTGGTATGGGTTAATAGCAGGACAGAATGTGCTCTTTAGCCTTGGTTGGCAACCAGTCTAGAAGGAGGAAATCTTTGAATTCATAACCATCCTGGAGAGCGATTGATTCTGTTCTAGCTTATCCTGGACCCTTGATTCTTGTCACTTCTGCAGTGCGTTTTTTCCCAGACGATGCTTAGATTATGGAACCCTTCAAGTGACATAATGAGTTTTCTTTCATGTTAAATTGGGAGAAAAATATTCATATTTATCGTCATATGTTACTTATTGTCTCAATCTTTGTCTCTGTCTGAATCTCGCTTTCTTATTCCCCGGTTAGCGTGTTTCCTTGGTTTTAAATTTCAATCCTTTGTGTGTGTGTGTGTGTGTGTGTGTGTGTGTGTGTGTGTGTGTGTGTGTGTGTGTGTGTGCCTCTTTTTTGTCAATCATTTCTTTCTTTTCTTTCTTTCCTTCCTTCCTTCTTTCTTTTTTTCTTTCTTCAATCTTTTTCATATACCCGAATGGCCCCCGTCATTTCTAGTTTTCTCTTTCGACTCATCTAAGAGTTTCGTTATCCCCCAGATAGCAACCCGTCTCTCCAAGCTTCTTTGCACAGACACCCTCCTCCCAATCCTAAAACTCTCGAGTAGGTCTCTGCTGGTCAAAATGTCAGCGCTCTACATCATTAACGCGAGAGTAGAGGGAGAAACTCATGAATAACTCGTTCTTGCCTTATATTTTCGCTTCAGTGCATCACTGACGATTTTTGCCGAGAGCTTCCCTCAACCCGTGAATTCCACTGAGACAACCGACATGATCCTGATTTTTTTTTTATTTTGTAATGAGAGCAATGGTCTTTTTTCTGACATCATTTTAAACCCCTTCCATCTATATTACGACACACAGATACACACACACACGCGCGTGCGCGAACACATATATATTAATAAATATAGATATTACCATACGTCGAAGGCACGACTCGGAGTTTCATGTTCAGTGCAATCTTCAGGTACTTATAATGGTGATGAACTAAAAAATATCGTTTTCGAAGATTTCATAGGTTCGATTCCTATCGGAGAAGCACATATTTTCTACGGAATTTCTCGAACATTCAGGCCGGTATATATAATTAATACTCTTTATTTAAAAATAAAAAATATATATATTAAATAATTGTCCAACTGAATCTATTTCATAATATTTATAAAGGGTGTTTCATTTAGACGGATCAAAGTCAGCAGTAAATAAATAAATTTATTTATTTCTCTATTTGATCATGTTAAAGTCGTGGCAAGTATGTTTGAAAAATAATATCGCTCAAATGTCTGTCAAATCTGAAAGAAAAAGAAAAAATCATTAGACGCTTAAACTTCATTCACATTTAAATTCGATCCAAGTTATTGGAACACCCTTGATATTGATATATATATACATATATGTATATATATATATATATATATATATATATATATATATATATATATATATATATATATATATATATATATATATGTTTATCACTTTAAACGTTACTTTTTGTGGTTACTGATATTTGAGTTCACGCGACGTCAAATATTTTGGCCGGTACACGAACATAAATATATATATACTGTTTAATAAATAAACGGAACTTCAGTATCCATTAAAATAACGCCATAAATGATAAAAAAAGAACTGTCAGATAAATAAGTAAAGAGTCCTTTACTTCTTTAGAAATTTATTTATTATTGTTATTTCCTTTGATAAGAGCCACTCAAGCTAGAGTTTTTTTAGGTGTGTGATACGAATGTAAGAGTAGGAATCAGGAAGTCAAGATTACGTGAATAGGTAACGATGAACTCTTGACTTGATGAGATTAAGATAGTAATATTTGGCATATATATATATATATATATATATATATATATATATAATACAGGCAAATGTATATTCATTTCCTTTCAGGTCCTACCCAGAGCCCTAAGGTCAGAAATGGCTTCATGACATTTTCCACTGAATCTTTTTGTAAAAACTTTAAAAAAAACAAACTCAGATCAAACAAACATAGACATAGACAAAACCCTTCGTAAAGGGTGAGCCATACGTGTGAGAACACTTTTTTGTATTTCTTGAAGCCATGAGATACCTGTGGTCCCTTCAATGAGTCGATCAATTTCTTTTTCAATTCAACCCACGGCTGCAACCAAAACTGGAATTTGTTAATCTTTTCATGTGCCATATATTTGAGATTTACACTTCAAAATAATTGTATTTTTATAGTTATTTGACGATGCATTACAGTCTGCAGGAACTGACATGTCAATAAGAAAGCACATTCTGTTTGGGGGGGGGGGTGATCACGATATCTGGGCGATTAGCTTTGATTGTTCTGTCTGTGTGTATTGTGAAATCCCATAAAACTGTTACTAGTCCTATATCTGGAACTGAGTCTGGGTGGTGTTCGCATCAATTTCTTGCACTTCCCTTCCTGTAAAAGATGCAGATTTTCAAGTGCAGATATTGGTCTATCCTGTCATGCCGCGTTTAATATACAATGGGTTTTTATACAGTTCAACCAAATAGTAGATGGCCAAGTGTTTATGGATATTATTATTATTATTATTATTATTATTATTATTATTATTATTATTATTATTATTATTATTATTATTATTATTATTATTATTATTATTATTATTATTATTATTATTATTATTATTATTATTATTATTATTATTATTATTATTATTATTATTATTATTATTATTATTATTATTATTATTATTATTATTATTATTATTATTATTATTATTATTATTATTATTATTATTATTATTATTATTATTATTATTATTATTATTATTATTATTATTATTATTATTATTATTATTATTATTATTATTATTATTATTATTATTATTATTATTATTATTATTATTATTATTATTATTATTATTATTATTATTATTATTATTATTATTATTATTATTATTATTATTATTATTATTATTATTATTATTATTATTATTATTATTATTATTATTATTATTATTATTATTATTATTATTATTATTATTATTATTATTATTATTATTATTATTATTATTATTATTATTATTATTATTATTATTATTATTATTATTATTATTATTATTATTATTATTATTATTATTATTATTATTATTATTATTATTATTATTATTATTATTATTATTATTATTATTATTATTATTATTATTATTATTATTATTATTATTATTATTATTATTATTATTATTATTATTATTATTATTATTATTATTATTATTATTATTATTATTATTATTATTATTATTATTATTATTATTATTATTATTATTATTATTATTATTATTATTATTATTATTATTATTATTATTATTATTATTATTATTATTATTATTATTATTATTATTATTATTATTATTATTATTATTATTATTATTATTATTATTATTATTATTATTATTATTATTATTATTATTATTATTATTATTATTATTATTATTATTATTATTATTATTATTATTATTATTATTATTATTATTATTATTATTATTATTATTATTATTATTATTATTATTATTATTATTATTATTATTATTATTATTATTATTATTATTATTATTATTATTATTATTATTATTATTATTATTATTATTATTATTATTATTATTATTATTATTATTATTATTATTATTATTATTATTATTATTATTATTATTATTATTATTATTATTATTATTATTATTATTATTATTATTATTATTATTATTATTATTATTATTATTATTATTATTATTATTATTATTATTATTATTATTATTATTATTATTATTATTATTATTATTATTATTATTATTATTATTATTATTATTATTATTATTATTATTATTATTATTATTATTATTATTATTATTATTATTATTATTATTATTATTATTATTATTATTATTATTATTATTATTATTATTATTATTATTATTATTATTATTATTATTATTATTATTATTATTATTATTATTATTATTATTATTATTATTATTATTATTATTATTATTATTATTATTATTATTATTATTATTATTATTATTATTATTATTATTATTATTATTATTATTATTATTATTATTATTATTATTATTATTATTATTATTATTATTATTATTATTATTATTATTATTATTATTATTATTATTATTATTATTATTATTATTATTATTATTATTATTATTATTATTATTATTATTATTATTATTATTATTATTATTATTATTATTATTATTATTATTATTATTATTATTATTATTATTATTATTATTATTATTATTATTATTATTATTATTATTATTATTATTATTATTATTATTATTATTATTATTATTATTATTATTATTATTATTATTATTATTATTATTATTATTATTATTATTATTATTATTATTATTATTATTATTATTATTATTATTATTATTATTATTATTATTATTATTATTATTATTATTATTATTATTATTATTATTATTATTATTATTATTATTATTATTATTATTATTATTATTATTATTATTATTATTATTATTATTATTATTATTATTATTATTATTATTATTATTATTATTATTATTATTATTATTATTATTATTATTATTATTATTATTATTATTATTATTATTATTATTATTATTATTATTATTATTATTATTATTATTATTATTATTATTATTATTATTATTATTATTATTATTATTATTATTATTATTATTATTATTATTATTATTATTATTATTATTATTATTATTATTATTATTATTATTATTATTATTATTATTATTATTATTATTATTATTATTATTATTATTATTATTATTATTATTATTATTATTATTATTATTATTATTATTATTATTATTATTATTATTATTATTATTATTATTATTATTATTATTATTATTATTATTATTATTATTATTATTATTATTATTATTATTATTATTATTATTATTATTATTATTATTATTATTATTATTATTATTATTATTATTATTATTATTATTATTATTATTATTATTATTATTATTATTATTATTATTATTATTATTATTATTATTATTATTATTATTATTATTATTATTATTATTATTATTATTATTATTATTATTATTATTATTATTATTATTATTATTATTATTATTATTATTATTATTATTATTATTATTATTATTATTATTATTATTATTATTATTATTATTATTATTATTATTATTATTATTATTATTATTATTATTATTATTATTATTATTATTATTATTATTATTATTATTATTATTATTATTATTATTATTATTATTATTATTATTATTATTATTATTATTATTATTATTATTATTATTATTATTATTATTATTATTATTATTATTATTATTATTATTATTATTATTATTATTATTATTATTATTATTATTATTATTATTATTATTATTATTATTATTATTATTATTATTATTATTATTATTATTATTATTATTATTATTATTATTATTATTATTATTATTATTATTATTATTATTATTATTATTATTATTATTATTATTATTATTATTATTATTATTATTATTATTATTATTATTATTATTATTATTATTATTATTATTATTATTATTATTATTATTATTATTATTATTATTATTATTATTATTATTATTATTATTATTATTATTATTATTATTATTATTATTATTATTATTATTATTATTATTATTATTATTATTATTATTATTATTATTATTATTATTATTATTATTATTATTATTATTATTATTATTATTATTATTATTATTATTATTATTATTATTATTATTATTATTATTATTATTATTATTATTATTATTATTATTATTATTATTATTATTATTATTATTATTATTATTATTATTATTATTATTATTATTATTATTATTATTATTATTATTATTATTATTATTATTATTATTATTATTATTATTATTATTATTATTATTATTATTATTATTATTATTATTATTATTATTATTATTATTATTATTATTATTATTATTATTATTATTATTATTATTATTATTATTATTATTATTATTATTATTATTATTATTATTATTATTATTATTATTATTATTATTATTATTATTATTATTATTATTATTATTATTATTATTATTATTATTATTATTATTATTATTATTATTATTATTATTATTATTATTATTATTATTATTATTATTATTATTATTATTATTATTATTATTATTATTATTATTATTATTATTATTTCCTGAGTGTATATTTGTATATCGTTTTGTCTCCGCCTTTTAACTATTTTGTTTTTATTTTTGTCTGATTTTCTAGCTTCAAAACTGAGAGTGTATGTTATAAGCGGAGACTTTATTGCAGGATTAGAATAGACGTAGTCTCGAGGAGCTACGTATACATGAGTAAATACGTTGTTCAAACAGCGAACGAGGAAAAAAAATGAAATTGCCAACGGTCACAAGAAGAAATATGGGAAGAAAAACAAAGTAACATGGAAAGACCTTAAAGCGCCATCCATTCGGCCGTTTTTAATTGGTGGACCAGTCACTTGAGGTGTGTGACAAAGATTTTCGACCCAGATGGATTACTTGAGAGTGAAAGAGATAAAGGCAGAAAGAATATGAAAAGGGGAGGGAGGAGATCTTGAAACGAGGCGGCAGGCGTTTACCTTTTATCTTAGGACGGGAAGCACGAAGATACTAGACAAAAAAAAAATAAAATAAAATTAAAATTAAAAAAGATTGATGTAGCGAGAAGAAAAACGGGATGATGTCAGAAGTGGTTGGCAGGGTGTGGGGTTCAGGAAATATTCAGGGGCAGAGTAACTCGAACTAAACGTGGCTCAGGGTTTGGTGTTGATCAATCGGCTTTATGTATTTGTCACATCTTAGACACACACTCCTCCACCACATGGCACGTTACCCTTAGCAACCAGCATCAACAACAAACTTAGCAGCAACAATAAAAATAGGAATGTACATTGGCGTAGTGCGATAGTTAACGAGCTACTCTGATTAACATTGCAATTGAGTAACGAGTTCAATCCCCTTTGAGAGCAACATATTTGTAGCTACGCCGATAAAAATATCTGATAAACGATATGTAATATACTGTAATAAAGACAACACACACATATATATATATAAATAATAATATCCACCCTATTTAAGGCTTAAGAACCACTCAAGCTAGAATGTTTTGTGTGTGATATGAATGTAAGAGTAGTAATCAGGAAGTGAAGATTACGTGAATATGGGGTTTTGGCAACGATAGACTCTTGAATTTGATATATACATACACACACATACATACACACACACACACATATATATATATAAACATATACATATATATATATATACATATATATATACATATACATATATATATATATACATACATATACATATATATATACATATACATATATACATATATATATATGTATACATATATATATATATATGTACATATATATATATACATATTTATATATACATATATATAGATACATATATATATATACATATATATATACATATATATATACATATATATATATACATACATATATATACATACATATATATATATATACATATATATATATATATATATATATATATATATATATATATATATATAGATATATATATATATATATATATACATATATATATATATCTATATATATATATATAGGCAAACGTTCAAACGTTTTTGTATTTTTAAGTAAAAGATAACATTTCAGTACCTAAGGTGGATTTGCTTTTATTTTTTATTTTCTTCCCAGGCTCCTCTCATTAGCAAAAAGTTCAAATTTTGATTCGTCTGTCCACAATGCATTTAAATGATGAATATTTTGTATTTCGCTTAAATTTTTTAGTGCTTGGAGAATGTTTTTGAATTTTTTTGCAAAAACCGCTGGAAAGAATGCCAAGAATTTTTAAAGCATTAATTAAGTCAGGTGTCGGTTTTATTGGCGAAAACAAAATATTATGATGTGCTTTTATAGTTAAGTGCTTATTTCTTTTTTTTTTCTTTTTTTTTTTTCTTTTTTTTTTTTCAAAATAGAAACAAATACAATAGTTACTGACATTTTATCGTTTACTTTAAAAAAATAGAAAATACCTCATTTTAAATGCGTGGTGACTCGAAACTTTTTTTCTGTAGTGTGTGTATATATATTCGACGTATGATGGTCAAGCAAATCAGTTCCTTGGAAGCAACAGCCCGATAACAGCACATGAGATTTGATTATAGTGGTGAAGGTTTTGTGTAGAACTATCCACACTTTTTTAAGGACCAAATACCTGGTGCACTAAGTGCCACAATTTTCCCAAAATACCCTCCGCAGATTTTGAATTCAAAGTTGTCCTTCTCCTAGACAAGTTGCCATCTAATGCTATAGAACCCAGTCTGTCCTGCTATTTACCCATAGCTGTAGGGAGAAGAAAACCATTAATACCTTTCTCCAAAGGTATTAGCACGTAAGTGAATATAATGGATTCGAGTAGAATTCGAACTCGACTCTCTGATTTCTCAATACAAGCCGCTAACCATTACTCCACCGTGCCTTATACGCTTTTGCGAAATTGTATGTCAAAGTGGAAAAAGTTTACTTGTGACGCATAAATGCATTTTATTTTAATGCGGAAAATGTTACCGTAAAAAGTGTTTGAGGAAATTTCGGCACTCCATCTACATGTAATAAATGAAAGTAAAGGGGATTGTCAAAGATCAGGAAATTATGCAATAATATAAGAATTTCTAAGGCAAGTAAAAAATTATGCGCACTTTCGCCATAGCATATCTTTAGATAAAAGTGCGGATAGTTTGGACTTTCCCTCGTCTATTGCTATTGATAAGGATTTTACAATACAAATGTATTGTAACCAGGAAGAGCGGGATTGTGAATGGTCATGAATCAATACAACTGTTAATGAGAAAAAGGTACTATTTTGTCTAAAATATAAATACATTTTTAAAGATTTAACTATAGAAATGCATTGAAATACTGGAAGAAATCGATTGTCATCCATTAGAGATTAACGCAATCTTAGGTGGCAGGACAGGGCTACGATAAATATATATGATGTAAATGCACTGCTAATGTTTTTCTTTTGATTATTTTACATTAATATTTACCTAATCCCAGGCTCGAGATCCACTCAATGTAGAATATTGCTGAATAAGATGTGCGGTATGGGCGTAAGAATTGGAAGTAATTGAAAATCATGAGGATAATGCAGATAGATAACGATTGACCTTTGACTTGGTGAGGTTAAGATTTTAGGGGAAGTATCCACGTGGAAGTTGGTTCCACAAAATAGCGTTTTACGGGAAGAATCTCTTTGATTTTAACTTCCTTCTCACAAATAGAATACAAAGAGAATTAGGGTAGGCTTTGTTGTAAATGCATGAACTGGTTTCACTAAGGAAGTGAACTTGTCTGAACATTGCCTATGGATATAGCGATAGCTTAATGATAGGCTTGGGAAGTTTCAACTATGGGAAAAGGTAGAAAATAAAATGTATTTATATTAGGAAGAAAGGGATTGTCAGTGGTCAGTAATTAAAGCAAGAATTATTGATAGATGAGGTCTATTACAAGGTGTGATGGATAAACTGTCGTCTAAATTACGAAAAAATGGAAATAACAACGACATCTCATTTTAACAGATATATTTGACAAAATTAAACAAAAATATCTTGAAATAATAAAGAGTAAATTTATTCAATAAAATCGTCATTGGCTTCAACCACGGCCCCCAGACGACCTCTGAATTTCCTGCATCTATTCTGGGCGGTTTTATTGTTTAAGTTGGTGAATGCTGTCATAATCCTTGCCTTAAGTTCATCTTTGGTGTTACAAGGAGTTTTGTTGCTCAACTGTTCATAATAATCAAGGGGGTTTCAGTGTGGGGAGTTAGGTGGCCAGATGTAAGGCGTGATCTTGTCGCAGAAATTGTCTGACAGCCATGACTGGGTTCTCCTGTTTGTGTGTCATGGTGCAGAATCCTGTTACCCAATTTAGGGTTTTTCAGTAGGCATACTCTTGGCCCAGGGCAGAGCAGCACCCTCAAGTTACTTGATGTAGGCTTCCTTGTTGAGTCTGAGGCCTTGTAGAAAGATGAATAGAGGCATAATATCGCCATCACTAGTAATCACTCCAAACACCAACCCAATCACCATTAAACTCATCCAGCTCTTTCCAAATCCTCTGCACTGTCCTCAGATTGACACCTAAACACTCTCCAATGTTCATATTGGAGCTTCCGACGCGAATGCCAAGCAGTACAGCATGCCGTTTCCAAATTTCTGGCGGAGTGAATTGCGTCACTGTGCTCTTTTTCTCGGGGACGGTGCCCAACTTACCTTACTATACTGTGAAGTCGACAAAATCAAAAACAAACAAAGCGCATGCGCGAAATTAAAAATAGAAAGTGGCGACAATTTATCCATCGCACCCTGTATATCTACAGTTTGAATGCGTTGTTGACGATTTTAATAAATACGTTGAAGTTCATGGAAAAAGAAAAATGATTCTCAGTAGTAAGAAATCCATAGAATTACTACCAGATACTGTAATAAGATGGATAATCAGTTAAAGATCGAATGCTGATCAAATATGGACCGGGATCCGACAGGATGATTAAATAAAAGAACAAATAGGAAAGGAATTTCAATCTAACATGTTTCACGATTTATTGCAGCTTCGTCAGAGATTGAGAAATAACAGACAAAATATCAGAGTTTCTGTCTTTTTGTCTGCTATCTCTCGTTCTCTGACAAAGTTTTAATAAAAGTGAAACACGTTAGATTGATACACGTTTCCTATTTGTTCTTTATTTTATCGATATGCATACTGTAATGCACTGTTAATAATTCTGTAAGAATGCATTGAAAAAGAAGTGATTATCTGCTGAGAAAACTTAAAGTAAACGTGACTGACTGAACAGAGTTATATGCAATTTATATTTCAATATCTATTTCTCATTATTATTATTATTATTATTATTATTATTAGTAGTAGTAGTAGTAGTAGTAGTAGTAGTAGTATTCATTTCAACATTCTAATGATCCCTAAACTCAAAACGAGAATAATAGAATAGCAGGTGAGAAGGAAGAGGAAGTGAGGCGTGTGTGCATATGCGTGTGCGCTTGTGTGTGTGTGTGTGTACAGAATTCAGATGCGTGGTTGGTTGCGCAGACAGCTAGTCTGGGTGTGGTTGCAGTTAGCGTGCGAAACTGTCTCATCGGAAGGGGTAGGAGGGGTGAGAAGAAGAAGAAGAAGAAGAAGAAGAAGAAGAAGAAGAAGAAGAAGAAGAAGACGAAGAAGAAGAAGAAGAAGAAGAAGAATTTGGTCTCAGCATGATGCAATTCAGCTGGATCACGCCTTCGTTACTCTTGTGCCTATAACTTATGCACCCCACTCTCTACTAACTCCTGACTCAACACGAACGTCCAGATATACACACGCACATGCATACAAACGTGAACTTCATTGACACAATACATTTTCACGATTAGGGAAAATATCCTACATACAAAATGCTGACAGAGAAAAATAAAATCCTGTGATGATTTCTAGATATATAAAGGCTATATTTAATAAAGGCCATATTTAATAAAAGGAAAAAAAAAACAATCATATGATGAAAGAAATATAATCAGAAAAGCATCGTAATGATGGTGTATCAACACACGATGTTATGATAAAAAGGGAAGAATAAAATCCATAAAACAAGCAAGAAAATAAGAATATTAATGAAGAGTATATCGATCCAGAGATAAAATAAGAAAAATAGGTTTGGAGAATTTAAACCCACTGTGTACACTGAAGGCAAGGGACTTTGGGTAAAACGGCTTTTAATAGATCTGACGTAATTGAATAAATGGATGACAGAACAAAGATAATGACAAAGGCAGATAAAGGAAGAACTGCTTACAATTGGAAGTTGTGAAGAGTCATAATTGTATTCATCCGGAAAGAGAAAGAGTTACATCTAGAGGGGTTTTATAAAAGCAGCAATAATAAGATTAATTTAAACTAATAAAATAATAGCAATACTGAAGAGTGAATTGACCCAGAGTGTTGGGGTAAAAACATCAATAATAAGATGGAGGAAGACTAGTATAAAAATAACTAGTAATAAGGAAGTGTATATTAACACAGAGTTTTCGGATAAAAGGCAACAAAAATGAGTTGGCGTAAAGCTAATAATAAAATAACAGAAGTGATGTACAGTGTATTGAGCCAGAGTGTTAGGCGGAGAAGCAAAAATAATAAGATGGATTAAAACTAGGAATAAAATAATCGTAATAACGAAGAGTGTATTGAGCCAGAGTTTTGGGATAAAAAGCATCAATAATAATATGGAATAAAAATAGTAATAAAATAATAGTAATAATGAAGAGTGTATAGAGCCAGAGTTTTGGGATAAAAAGCATCAATAATAATATGGAATAAAAATAGTAATAAAATAATAGTAATAATGAAGAGTGTATAGAGCCAGAGTGTTGGGATAAAGAGCAACAATAATAATATGGAATAAAACTAGTAATAAAATAATCGTAATAATGAAGAATGTATTGAGCCAGAGTGTTGGGATAAAAAGCATCAATAATAAGATGGAATAAAACTAGTAATAAAATAATAGTAATAATGAAGAGTGTATAGAGCCAGAGGGTTGGGATAAAAAGCAACAATAATAAGATGTATTAAAACTAGTAATAAAATAATAGTAATAATGAAGAGTGTATTGAGCCAGAGTGTTGGGATAAAAAGCACACAATAATTGAACGTGTAATTATGGTTCATCGTTCTATTCCGGCAGTGAGTTAGATCTTCACTGGCTGCTTCGTACAGACTTCCGCGTTTAATATCTCAGCAAGGGTTGACATATGGTAAAATCAGCTAACGTAAGAAGACGGTGATAGGCTAATAATTAAATAATTGTAAGAATGAAGTGTGTATCGTTTCAAAATGTCGGGTTAAAAAGCATTATTAATGAAATGGAGTAAAGTTATTAATAGAAATATTAGTAAGGAGATGTTGACTGAAAATATAGTGCGGCTTATTTTCCCACTTTTTAGCTGACCTATATAAGCATTTAACGAGTCAAGTGATTTGCGTTTAACCTACTGATCAGGCCAAACCAAGTACTTTGAATGCTGATTCTCCAGGTAGGCAGTCAGGCCCTCCCTAATTAGCAAACAGGCTCAAAGAAATTACCATTATCCTATTTCCTATTATTTGGATTTGTAAGATTATGAAATATTGTAATATCTTCATAATCTCTGTAAATGGCACCCGGATGTGACGTTGAACGGTTAAATTCTTACCTTTTTTGAATTAGCAGAATATGACTCTAAAACGAAGTAATAGATTTTAGCTGAAATTTTCAAAACTCATAAAAGGGGCCAAAAGCAGTCTTTCCATGTTAAAGAATGTCCCCTACAAACTCACCATCATCGTGTAGGTCAGAAATGATAATGAAAATATATTCAGTTGATGGATAAAAAGTAACAAAAATAAAATAAATTAACGTTCAAATCTGTCATATTTTCATTTATTTAGTATATTGTTTTAAATAAGTGATATTTTTCATGAAGTAGGTAGGATTTGAAGTCGTAATAATAAATTAAGATTGTTATTTAAGTAAAGTGTTCAGGTAAACTCTAGTGAAAAATAAAAGTAATATTTACTTTATAGCAGTGTTTCTCAATGTCAAACCTAGGATCAAATGCAAATATCTCGGCACATTTAGCAAAACTTTCACAGGGTTTTCATTTAAATGTTATGAGATAAAATCATAGATTTAATAAATTGGAAAATTATTAAATCAAATGCTTAGTGCTGCATATCGGAAACTTCGACAATTTAGCAATATAACTTGTAAAAAAAGTTTTATGCTTATTCATTTATTCAAATACTAACGCTGTACCATTACTAATTCTGCACACACACACACACACAGACACACACACACAAATATATATATATATATATATATATATATATATATATATATATATATATATATATATATATATATATATGTGTGTGTGTGTGTGTGTGTATGCCGTGAATATTTCGCGGCACACTGAAGAGGTTCGCGAGGCACAAAAGTGTGTCGCGGCACGACGGTTGAGAATCATTTTTTTATAGTAATAATATTTTAGTATATTAAGCGCTTTATTATATTAAATAAATTTAAAATATTATGGAAACGTTATACCCTTATTCAAATTAATTGAAGCAACAGCTTTAGTTTCCTTTCTTTTACCATACGATCAGTTTTAGAACCACTGGAATGCCAGGGTATAATCGATTTCTATTTTTTTCTCAGATTAGGTCATTTGCAGTGTTGTGTAGTAATATGAATGTATTTTCAGGGTGTATGACAAAATTTGTTTGGCTTTGACAAATATTGCATCATCCGTGATTGCATCAGATTTTCATCACGACCAGACACTATTGTCTCGACTGTCGATTAGTTATCCTACGATCATTTTCTACAAGGAAGCGTACAAAAATTGTAGCACTGCATGACGACACTGGCAAGCCTTATCAGTGAGCAAATCAAAGTACTATAGACTTGCCCGGAAACTCTCCTGATTTAAATCCAATCGAGAATCTGTGATCAATCTGCAAAGACCGACTTTTTTTGAATGGGCATACGAAGTACTAACATGTGCACTGGGTCATGTTTTACTGGAAAATACGAAAAAAATTAAATAATAACGGAATTATTCGTTTTGTTTCAATTAATTTGCACAAGTGGGTATTATTGAAACATTACTTTATTTTACTATGAATTAAATAAAAGAAAGTATTACTTATTTTGTCTATTTCTTTATCCTTGTCATAATTTGAAGATAATATATTATTTTTTAATAATTCACTGTCCGATGTTATTATATTTTCCATGAGAGTTATACTCCGACATATTTCCGGTTGCACCAAATGCAGTGGAGCTGGCATAAGTTGGTCAGTTCCAATCAATAAACTCTCAAAGAACAAACTCTCAATTTCTGCGACGTCAATGACTTGGGATAGAGTAAATAGTACAAGAGTTTTATTTAAAGATAATTATAAGTTAAAAGACAGACTAATTTCGATTTTGTTCATTTTAAAGTCTCATTCAATTTGTCTGTTCTTGATGCAAAATATCGACATTTAGTTCCACGCAAAGGGACCCCTGTAGTCAAAAGAGACTTGGGAATTTCCTGAGATTTCAGAGAATGTTTGCATATATTAAAGAATCAAATTCACATTTCTGTATGGGTCTCATACCTTGTGGCAAAAAGTTGAATAAAAGCCGGATGAGTAAGAGAGAAAGGAATGGAACACCGAAAAACTTTTTAACATTTGGTTAAATTCCTCTGAGAGAGTCTGGTTTGGAAAATGGTCCGGTGGCAATAGCATTGTTCAACGAATGGAAAGAAATTCTAACTTACTCTAATTATCTAAAAATTTCAACTTTTCACCGTTTCATCCTCTTTGTTAGCTCGTGTCTCAAAAGCTAGACGATCGTCTTCCATGTAGACTCCTTTGTCCACTACAGAACTCGATCACCTACTATACCACTAGCGATAATGGTAAAGTAGTAGGGGTCTATTTCTTACCGAATTTCTGGGATGAGTTATTATCATTATTTACACAATTTACATTCGGACTATTGTCTTCGTTGATATCACAACGTTTCAACCGTTGTGTACTCCTGACTTCATCCGGTGTATATCGATTCGGGTAACAATAGCCTAACGCAGGGGTCGGCAACTCTTGCCAAGAGTGTGCCAAACATGGCATACTGATGACTTGTTTCTGGCACGCGAAACTTATTCATCAGATCCCCTTTTATTCATTCCCTCTTTTATGTATATCATTATCTCATGTATTTTTATTTTCTTCCCTTTACAGATTGTGAATGTCACAATCATTAGCTAAGAAACGATGTCATTCAAATGCAGAAGATATTAGAGAATTTAAAGAATACTTGACTGAAAAATGTCGTATGATTAATAAAGAAAATAAAGCCTTATGCGTTTTCTGTTCTAAAAGAATTGTTTTTAAGACTTCTTCTGATAAGGGACATTTTGAAAGTGTTCATAAGAACTTAAACAATAAAACTGAAGAGGAAAAAAGAGAATGAATTTCTCTTGAATTGACCAAGACAAAAACCAGACAGAACTTTTATGAACTTTATTTCAGGTAGGCCCAGTTCCAACTAAGTTTCTGCTAGTTTTGAGGTTTCAAAAATTTTTGTTGGCACGTGGAAAAATTTTGTGTCAGTGCATTGGCCGTTTTTGGCCCGCACTCTCAGAAAGGTTGCCCTCCACTGGCCTAACGGAGTAAAACGTTGGTACGTGATTTTGGAAGTATAGTAATTGTAGTAATTGTGAGTTCAATCACTGGGCCAGGCAGTGTGTACTTTGATTCAGTGGAAACAGAGGAAGCAACAACTGTGTAGTAATAAAAACAAAAACTAGATGAGATATCCCTAGACATATCAGTGGAACGAGAACAGAATCTAAACCCGTAGATTAAATAGTATTCACTTCGGAATTCCTGTTGAAGGCCGGAGGTCGTAACGTCTGAAACGTTGTGATAATGACAACAAATATGAAGAGATTAATCCGAATATAAACAGTGTAATTAATGGTATGAGTATAATGCCAAAGTTACTTGGCCTGGTGTGGTTTAGGGTTAGGAAAGGAAACTAAAAAACTTATGCAGAATGTAGTGAAGGAAAGCAAGAAGAAAGGACTAAACATTAATTACAAGAAGACTGAATGCATGGTTGTTAGCAAAAAGAACTGCTCAACATGAAAATTATAAAATGGACATAGCGAAATCAATCCTGTGCCACTTGGAAGAGTATCAAGAGAGAACGGAAAGTGCGACACTGAAATCCGAAGGCGCGTTGGAATAGCGAAGGATGCCTTTCAAAAGCTAAGCTAAGTATTAAGAAACAGAATAATACGTTAGAAACAAAGAAAAGCGTACTAAGCTGTTACGTAATATCAGTACTCCTACATGGCAGTGAGCACTGGACGATCTTCTAGCAGATGAAAGTGCAGCAACAGAAATGTGGTTCTACAGAAATATGCCCAGAATACCATGGACCGAACATGTGAGCAATGACGAAGTTTTAGAGAATATGGAAACAAAAGGGAAACTTATACTTAACATCAGGTAGAGACAGTTGAAATTCTTGTAGCACATAATGAAGAAAGATGGCTTGGAAAATTTGATGCTCACAGGATAGACTGAAGGAAAGTGTGACAGAGAAAAGCAACGTATAATATAAGAGACACTACATTACTGTTATAATGAGAATGCTTGAGTGCAAAATAGATCTAAAAATATTTCTCATACATCACCGAGATCTATCAAATTTCATTTTTTTTTCGTTTAGACACTCTTACATCATTATTTATGACAAACTTTATTCATTTTAATCTCAACTGCTTCTTTTTAAGGGCTTCTTTCCCCTTCTTTTTTTATCCGTAATGATAAACTTTCTGCGCTCTAAGGACGTGGTAAAATGGAAGGCACCTTCGGAAATGTCCAACAGAAATAACTGCCACCAGTTAAGGTCTTTTTCACCCGAATGATAGGAAATCTTGTCTAACAAATTGGCTTCTAAATTGAATAGGTGAGGTTTTAGGAAGCGGACAAGAGTTAATGTGTCTTTGATAGACACCCAAAAGTCGCCAATCCAGTGACTTCTGTCCTTCGACGTCTAATTGTCTGCGAGACACGGAGGAGGGTGCCGTTAGTTAAGTATGATTTAGTTATCTTAGATAAAGAGAAAATGGCAGGGTCAGGGTGTTATTTGAGGGTGGGGCGAAGTGGTCTATGTGAACGGATTCAAATAGTCAAGAGGGGCATTTCGCGCTCGCATGACTTAGGGGCTTATTGGAAGCGTAAGCTTCGGTACAGAAAAGAGAATAAATCGTTATATAGAATATGCATGAGCAAAAAAATTCTATATACGCATAGCTATATATATATATATTCCCCCCTCCCCCTCTCTCTCTCTCTCTCTATATATATATAATATATATAGGTACCTGCACGAAATGTAAACAAAAGAGCATAGCATGATGAAAAAGACGCCAAACTTGACGAAAACAAAATTTTATCGTCTAATGTTCATATTATTATTAAAGAGGAAAGATCAAAGTATTTTGTGGGAAATATTTTTTACATTTTTGAATCGTTTCGAGCACGTCCGAAATTTTCGTTAAAAATCTTATTTATTTTGTCAAAAAAAAAAGGACAGATAATCAATCATTTTCAATCATTTTTTCCATTTTATAAAAAAAGATGAAAAATCTCACTTTGAAATTCTTTTAGAAATCAATTACCATTTTTTCAAAACTTATTTTAATAAAATCAGAAATTATAATGTTCATTTAAAAGATTTTGAACCAAGCTTAACTTAGCTTCTGAGCCGAAAAAATGTAATTTGAAAATTAAACAAGCAGGTCATAACCTTTCGCATCACTTGACAGATGACGAAAGAGATTTTCATGACGTTTAGATAACTTACGGGAGGATAATTCTTTCTACGGATGGAAGGAAGTGAAATTATTTAGATTTAAGTGAACAAATTATTTACCTCGTTATTTTTAAGGAAAACTTTCAGAGCTCTAATTTTTTAATTTTTTTTTTTGTACTTGCTTTCACCTTTACGTTTACGATGCTTTATGGAAAATATATTATAAAGAAATGAAAAATAAAACTATTGAGAATGAGATTAAATGGTATCTAATTAATTTATAGGTACCTTTCTTATGAAATCTTATCAGAAGTGTACATAAAATACTATAATTTTATGTACATTTATTACATTTTATTGTGTTATTTGTATTTCCATTCATTTTATTATTAATTTTGATATTTCATTTATGAAAAAATGTCATAACTGAGATTAATATAAAAATAAGATCATATAAATTTCATAAGATGATACTGATACTTGTAGGTACCATTCTCAGTTGAAATTGAAAAATCAAATTAACTTCTCCATACGTGTTTCGCAAAAGTAAAGGCTTTTACAGCGGAGAACAATGCTGAACTCAAATAACGCAACTTAATTGTATTCTGGTTGGTCTTCCGTACTTTATAATTACCGCCCGATTATAAACACAAAATTACATTTCTTAATTACTGCGGATCTTCTGATTGGTCGAAATTAAACAATTTACGATGCGCTAAAAAACGATCTATCTTATAAGGACACTTAGAAAACCTTTTAACTAATTTTATAATATTTTAACAAATTAAATCTATTATAATTAAAGAAATAACAAATAATTATATTAAAAATTACATTTTTCATCGAAGAAATTTTTTGCTTTCAGAAAATATTGTTCATATTCATAAAAACAACTAAAAGCAAATAAAAGCATTTGAAATTAAATAATATCTTTGTTTTATTGAGTTTTGTATGTTACAATTCAGAGTTGATTTTCAGATAGTGCGGGTCCAATTAAAAAAAAACGATGATTTGCATTCATCAAAGCCTTGTGCTTTTAACTATTGTAATCACTGAACCCGATGCGATCAAATTTCTAGAGTTTTCATAAAATTAGTTATGGGTGGTGGTAATAAATATAAAAAAAAATTTCTGCTATGACTTAAATAAAAAAAAACATATTTATAATAGTTTCCATCATCTATGAATAGTTTCTGAAAGTTTTATTAACTTCCGACATTTATTTTTATTTTTGCAAGATTTTCCAAATTAATGTGTGTCATACAAAAAAAACGTGCTAAGAATTTTGGGGTTAATTGTTGTAGTTTGTTCTGACTATTATTTTGGCGGGAACAGTTTTTAATTTATTTATTTGGATTGATTATCTTTATTTGTTTTTTTCTAAACCGCTAGTTTATCGGTATCGGTTGTTAGTTTATTTATATATTTGGATGTATTTAGATCAATTTATTATACTTGCTGTTATTTATTTGTTACACTGTATATTTCTCTTTTTGGTTTTCGATTTTTAAGTAATGCAGTATATTATTTCTTATTCATTTTTTTATCGTTATATAACAGTTATAGCTATTTTACGTCCGATTTTTTCTTTTGATTTTTTATAGTCTAATATTTTGGTCATAATAGTTTGCTAATTTGCTTATTATTTACTTTATTGATTTTGTTCCTTATTTTTATTGTATTTCGTCTATTCTAACAGGCGTGATTTGGCAATTTGTTTGGGTTAATTTATTTTGCTTATTTTATTGTCATTTTGTTTGTTTATGTATTTATTTATTTTTTTATTTTTCGATTTTTAAGTTACGTAGTAAAAATTTGTTTTCATATCTGCATTTTGAGATTGAGATACCCCAGAATTCAACAAATAGCTTTAATTATCTTCCCAAACAAAAACAAAACTATTAAATAAGCTATATAAACAAATTTTTATTACGTTAATAAAAACACCGATCAAAATAAAAATAAATAAATAAATATATAACATAAAAAATAAAAATAAATAAAAACAAGCAAAATAATTTGACCCAAATAAATAAACAAATAAGCGACTTCCGTTAAAATAACCGCCAAAATAGACTACCCACAATAAGCTATATAAACAAATTTTTACTACGTTAATAAAAACACCGATCAAAAAAAAAATATATAAGATAAAAAGTAAAAATAAAATTAAATAAAAACAAGCAAAATAATTTGACACAAATAAATAATAAACAAATAAACGACTTCCGGTAAAATAACCGGCAAAATAGACTACCTACAATGCACCACTGACCCGTATATATAAATAGCCGAGAAAAATAACAGAACTCGTGGCCTGACGATTGCATCTAGCATGAAACAGACTGTCGCCTCTAAGTGTTGACTTCTATGTTCACTTTTATATTTATATATATATATATATATACATACATATATATATATATATATATATATATATATATATATATATATATATATATATATATATATATATATAGAAAGAGAGAGAGAGGAATAGATATTAACTGAGATAGATAGATAGATAGATAGATAGATAGATAGATAGATAGATAGATAGATAGATAGATAGACCATTGAACAAGACCGACGAGATACTTAAACATTTTTCTTGTTTTTCTGTGCGTAAATAACCATCTTTCCTGGATTTAATTAATGTAAATATAACTCAACAGTTTGTTGATCCCAAGCGCTTTCAGCTGACCAGATGATATTAAAAATAGGAGTATTTACCGGTTACACTACCCGGGTATAAAACAAAAGGTTTCTTAAGGTGGAAATTTCTAACGGGTAAGTACCATTTTTTAATATATATATATATATATATATATATATATATATATATATATATATATATATATATATAGGTAATTAATCGCCATTTTATATTCTTAATTTTGCGCATGCGTTTTGTTTTTGATTTTGTCGACACAGTATAGTAAGGTCAGTTGGGCACCGTCTGTACGAAAAAGAGCCCCATGACACAATTTCATTCGTCAGAAATTTTAAAACGACATGTTGTACTGCTTGACATTTACGCTGGAAGCTGTTTATTTTCAACAGTGTTTTTGTCTACCGTCCTGAATATTCGAGAAATTTAATAAAATGTTACGTCGAAGTGTGTGTGTGTACATATTTAATGTATTGGGGTACAGATCATTATTCAAACATATATTGTTAAATATGACAACGAGAAAATAAAGACAAAAACTGTCCAATATTTGGATATTATTTATTAAGCTGTTCCTCATGTGAACTATACGAAGCTTAGAACTGCCATGATCAAACATAATAGACATTCGTTGTCTGTTATATTTAACAATATATCTTTGAATGCATATATATATATATACAATGTAACCCGGATATAAGAGATTTGTCGGGACCGGAGATGAAGTATCTTATATCCGGGTTTCTCTTATATCCGGGTTTGGTCTATTATATATACATTAACACAGGCTCTAATTTGGGACCATAGAAAATATATCTTATATCCGGGTCTCTTATATCCGGGTTACACTGTATATATATATATATATATATATATATATATATATATATATATATATATATACAAACATTTGGATATTTGTTTACAGTTCTCAGCCCGACCAACTTCCCAAGATCTCACTGAAGGAACAGATCTTTCAGGGAGGGCGTCTTGATTGAGCTCAAATCTGACTTCCCAGATTTATCTTCTGGCAATTAATACGTATAATTTTTGTGGGTGCACATGAGAAAATTCTCCAAAACACTGGAACCGACTCTCAAAAATGTGAACAATTTCTAGATTGTCGTACTTAAACTCAACATTCATTCCCATTTATACGAAAACAAGCGAATCTACATAAAAAAATTGACAAAGTTTTCTTTGTCTGTCGTATTTAACAATGCATATATATATATATATATATATATATATATATATATATATATATATATATATATATTTATATATATATGTTAGCACACTCTGATTCCCAGACTGTCTCCAAGTATTGGTGTACTACACTAGACGTGTGACGCCAACGACATATCATATCGCGTTTGACCTTTCCTAATAGGATACAATTACAGTCCCCATTATTGTTATCAAGAAAATTCCAGCTCTGCTCAGTAAATGTTTTGATCTACGAGACATGAAAAATCTCCGGCCTGAATTCATCTGCAGTTCCGCCTTTATTATTTATCTTACACTCTTCTGGCCAAACCAACTTTAAATATGAAACTGTTTGGCTGCCATCCAGACTAATTTATTAATATGCAAATTCGGAAATCAGAGATCTCCGCTGACAGTTGTTGAGAATCGAGTCACTAGTTTCCTCCCATCCCATGCACTTTTAGCATTTGTCCCGTCGAATTTAAGAGCATTGTAATTTAATTTCTTCCACCATCTTTCATTTTTGCTGACTGATTCTGTTTCTCTTATTTACCGTGCCACTTCAGAATGTTGGCGATCATGGCTCTCCACAATTCTCCGTTCTTTCTAGTTCCGGCTTTTCCATTCATTTACTGAAGTTCGTTAGCTAGATTATATGTTGTTTTCCTCTTTCCATTTTGCCTTCAATCTGTCCTGTGAGTGACAAACTTTTCTAAGTCCGCTTTCCTCATTCTGTTCCCTTGAAATTTCAGCTGTCTGTTTTTCATCTGAATTATAATTCATCTCTCTTTCTCTCTTCTCTCTCTCTCTCTCTCTCTCTCTCTCTCTCTCTATATATATATATATATATATATATATATATATATATATATATATATATGAATCTAATTGGAATAATAAAACAAAAATATTAATATACAACTCAGTGTGTCTGAAAACTTCATTATTTTCTCAATATTTTTTATTGTTCAAAACATATATATATATATATATATATTACTTCAAATGTTATTAAAGTGGATACTTATTATTTGAAATAGACGCCTTATTTTCATTCATTAAATTGTGTGTATTACGCCTGTCAGCCAGAGCATTGGAGAAATTTTGTTTAACAAAATGCGTTTCCTAGTAGAGATCAAGTCTGCCTCCTCTCTGTAGGAAAACCACCGATTGATCCAGTGTGCTTCACCTCTCGGCCACGGAGAACGCTGCAGACAGCAAGGTTCTATTTTCCATTTTAAGGAAGGCGTATTCTCTTCACTCTAAATATTTTCTCGAAAGATTCATATCTGGACAGTTTTCGTAACTGAATCGTAAACAATGCAATGATTAACTAATTAATGGTTTTACATTTTATCCGACATTTTCATTATTTCAAACGTTATTAGAGTGAATACTTCGTATTTGAAATAGAAGCCACATGTTTATTTATTAAACAGTGTGTTACGTCTACCAACCCGCGCATTCGAGAAATCTTGGTAAATGAATACTTAAAAAATTGTTTTCTCTAACAAGATTTCTCGAATGTGCCAGATGATAGACGTAATACACTACTATTTAATAAATAAAAAAATAAATCCATTAATCTTTATATATATATATATATATATATATATATATATATATATATATATATATATATATATATATATATATATATATATGTGTGTGTGTGTGTTTAGGAAATTTTTTTTTTTAAGCTTTTCACCCCAAGCAAGGCTGGAAGCCACTAGCACGCAAGGGGTTACAGAAGATTTGGAGGAAGAGCAGATAGGAGTGGTAAAGGAGAGGATGTGGAGAAAGATAGTGAATAGATCAAGGCAAGAGGGTTACAGAAGTTTTGGGGCGAGAGCAGATAGGAATGAAAGGGGAAAGGATGTGGAGAAGGGAAGTGGATGGATTAAATTTTTAATTTATTAATCTTCCAGCCTGAATATTCGAGAAATCTTATCAGAAATATATGCGTCCACCGGTAAGATTCGAACTTGTATCTCTCTAAGGCTTCTCGAATATTCAGACCGGTAGATATAGTTAGATAAAAAGAATACTGTTGAATTAAAAAACACAGCTTCTAATCGAATATGTTTGCTTCATCCGATGACTTTTTCATTATTTCTTTGCATAATTATTTTATCTGTTTTTGTAAGATGTACTGAAAACAGCCACCGAAAGAAAACTACAAAACCTCCTCTGCCGAAGGACAGTGAAGGAACGCTCGAAGAAAAGACTAAGCATCAATTGCAAGAAGACAGAATGGTTGATAGCAAAAGGATGAACCCCAAATGCAAATTACAAATCGGAGATACCAAAATGAAACATATACAAGAATTCAAATATCTGAGAAATGGTTTAGAAGAAGACGTAAAGTATGGCACAGAAATTCGAAGGCGTATTAGGATAGCCAAAGACACATTCTAAGAGCTAAACAGAGTAGGGAGAAACAGAAAACTTCGTTAGAAACAAGAAAAGCGTACTGAACTGTTACGTAAGTATACGTAATAAAATAACCGGTAAATGGTATGTAATGTTTATTCGTTTCTATCTGCAGAAATATAGTTTGATTCATTGTATTAACAAAAATCGCCATTAAAAAGTCACAAACTGAGACAAATAAAGAATACAAATTGTACTGTTTCTTGAATCTGGCCTTTTCCAAAATATTTTACCTAAACAACATATGTCCGATATATTGATGGTGATTTAGTAAAATATCTCCTCAAAGCAACATAAACTGAGCTTTTTCTTAAAATAATGTTCACCATATTCAAGGCTCAAGCGATCCTCGACGTAACAGTCACAGAGTGAGTAGCACAGATTATGGGGATATGCAGGGGAAATAAGCCCAAGATTTGAAAAGGTTATGATTGTAGTGATCGGCGGGGCAGCCATCTGGGAGTCAGTTCTACAAAGCAGGCTTGTCGATCAACTAAAGAAAGTTAAACATACAGTAGAATTTATTTATGAAACAGAAACAAAAAATACATTACCTTTACTCGATATCATATTAAGCTGTACTGATGACTTCAACTAAGTGTCTATCTTAAATCTACTAATAAAATGATCTCATAAATATCTATTCTCACCAGAACAACAAGATGAAACCCAGAATTATTATCGGATTCTATTCATCAACACCTATAATTTGTTACCTTCAGTATTTACATGATGAGGCAAAATATATTTAAAATACTATTCAGCTCTTACAACATCGTAATAAATTTATATTGAAAGCAAAACAGTAGGCTCATCAAATTGTTAAAAAATAAAAGAATGCACGATACAAACAAATTTAACGACGTGAGATACATTGCACGATCTGTCACAACGATCGCTGGCAAGAATTTATCTAATATAACGACTGTGAGAGCTACTTCTAAAGCAATAAGAGCCTTAATTAATACAAAACAATAATAACAACTTATGTCATGGAAACAGAATGTACTATATAGCTAGAAGTTACTGCAACAAGTAATACATAGGAGAGACCTTGAGGGATGTAAATAAAAGATTATATGTGCACAAACTTACATGCTAATACACTTGGGAAAATATGAATTCCCTCTCCCCCCAGATCGGGTTCTGTAGCTTTGAATAGCAACTGGTCTGCCGCAGAAAGAAATGGCAACCTACTGCGGGAAAAATACCTGCCTGGCCAGTCATGTATCGAAAGATACATGATGGCCTAAGTGTGTATCATGCATGACACATAACTGACTGTGCACAAAAGAGACCTTTTACAAAACAACAAATTCAAGAGATCTTTTTACAAAATAAAATGCTCACCGCAATTGGTCTGAGCATAATTCCGGCTTAAAAAATACATCAATTAAAAGAAAACGCGATTTATTAGGGCGAAAATAAATAGAAAGAACACTGATTGCTAAAACATTTTCAGTGAATTTGCGTTCTGGTTCTTACAAATTTTCACCTTTCATGGCAGATGTTTGTAGACACAGGGTAAAAACCGAAAACGGTAAAATCATAAACAAATCGGGGTGGCTTGGGGAAACTGAATGATATCGGCTAGACTGTGCATCTAGACACGTCTTACGAAAAACTTTAAACTTAAAAAAAATTCTGATACAAAAATTTAAAACTTAACGTTGCAGCATCTTCAACACTTATCCTTGATACATAACTACAGCCGACATTTATCAATTTTCTCTTTCCCAGCATAATATAATTCCACCAATAGAAGCATAACTACGATGAAGTCATTCTAGAAGACGAAACGCGTTATAAAGTTTTTATCCAATTTGTCATTCCGTCGCCTAGTACTGCTCGAGTTATATAGAAATTTATATATCATAATCGCCCATATTCAAAATCGGTCGGGTCTCGGTCTCGGCCTGAAGCGATCGGGTCTCTAGCCACACTGATGAGCTGTGATACAGCAAAACAGTCTGTCTGTGGATGGCGATATTAGCTCTCGATAAAATAAGTTTTCGGTCGAGCATTGTGGGAAGTAAGGAACGAATTTGTAAACAGTCACTATTACTGGTGATAATGCAAGACATTCCTAGGGATTGAGTTCTCTGAGTGACTGGTGTGTTTATGAAAAAATAAGTACGCAAACAATCGCCTTTTTCTCTGCCGTACCGATGGCCTAGCGGTTTGAATCTCCGATGTCAGATGTGGGTAAATAGCAGGACAGACTGGATGGCAACTGATCTAGGAGAAGGACAACTTTGAATTCAAAACCTGAGGAGGATCGTTTGAGGAACTTGTGGCACGTAGTGAACCACCTCTCTGTATTAGGCCCTTCAAAATCTGTGGATGGTTCTGTAATTGAATAATAAAATGAAGAAAAGTCCGAAGTTAAGTGTTTAACCCCTCGGTCACAATTATATATATATATATATATATATATATATATATGTGTGTGTGTGTGTGTGTGTGTAGTTTACAAATACTTATCAATGACCGACTTAAATTGTTGTGATTCTTCACTCGTAGGTATCGGGACAAAGATATTATATTATTACTAATCCTTTAGATATCAGAGTATTTAGATTAAAGCACTTTATTAACAAAACTATACTCAGTATACGTTACATAATTTTACATATAACAGTAGGCGTTTTTGTTATTATTATTATTATTTCATACATATATATATATATATATATATATATATATATATATATATATATAAATATATATATATATGTATATTGAACAATAAAAAATATTAAAAAATTAAAATCTTCAGACACACTGGGTTGTATATTAATATTCCTTCGTTTTTATTATTATTTCATTTAGATTCCTCGACTAGTTTCGGCCAACATGGCCATCATCAGGAGAAAAATAATTTTCTGCTTGCTGGTAGCAGTGAACTACAGAAATGAATGACTTGATGGAGAAAATGAACTTTTGTCCGTAGTTTTCATTTGTTTTTTTATTTTTTTATCATGCTTTTTGTTGGTCCTTGTCTTGGTCAAACAGTCTCTTTTAAGTTGTTATTTGAGATACGAGCTGGATGGATTCATGCTGCTTTGAATTCCCTTGGTCATTTTGACAGATTTATTGGTTCCTGGAAAGGGGATGTGTCTCTGTTAATTGTGTGTGTGTTATTTGGTTCTTAGGGAGCGAGTGAGTATGATGTGTGTAAGCGTGTATATTACTATGGGTGTGTGTTATCATTTGGCTCATTAGATGCACACACATACGTACGTAGATGTATTGTCATCTACCGTCAGACTGTTTCGCTGTATCACAGCTCTTCGCACCCATATATATATATATATATATATATATATATATATATATATGTGTGTGTGTGTGTGTGTGTGTGTGTGTGTGTATACATGCACACACACAACACACACACACACACACACACACATATATATATATATATATATATATATATATATATATATATATATATGTATCGGCGCGTGACCGAGTGGTTAGAACGTTCGCTTTCTGACAATGAGTATCTCACCATGGTTGATTTATCAAGAAATAGATTTCCTGATGTTATCGGTCTGGACGGGGCGATCACAGCGTGCGACACCTTTGGAAAGTGTCTGAAAACTATACCACGGGTTGATCCAAGCCTTGTGCGTGAAACTGGATAGGCAGAACCCTTATTGGTCTTCGATAGCTGTGCTAACACGAAGACACAAGTCATCATGGCTGAGCGTTTAAGTGTGCTAGCCTTGTTCAGATTGTTGATCACGCTCTCTCCTAGAATATTTGCAGTATAAACCATAGGTTGGCTCTGTAGGTGTTGAAGAAATGAGGCTGAGTGAGCGAATACAATAGCAATTGGTGAGCCGCCCTAATAGACGTGTATCCTCGAATACGAGTGGTTGAGGAATCGGAGAGCCGAGTTCAAATTCCAGTCGGATCCATGACATTCACTTACGTGATAATAACTTTGGGAAAGGTATTAATCCTCCAGCAGAGTACAGACTGGGTTCTATAGCCTTGGATGGCAACTGGTCTAGGAGAAGGACAACTCTGAATACAAAACCTGCGAAGGGTTGTTTGCAGACCTTGTGGCACGTAGTGAACCAGGTCTCTGTATTCGGCCCTTCAAAAAGTGTGGGTGGAGTGTCCACCATATATATATATATATATATATATATATATATATATATATATATATATACAGTATTTACATAAGTCGGACTATTGTCCTCATCTTTGTCGCCATTTTTGTCACAACGTTTCGGCCGTTGTACGCTCCGCCCTTCTTCAGGTGGTTGGAATTTCGAACCGAACCCTTTATTTCGATCACTGGGGTAGACTGTTCTAGTTCCACGAGCCATGTTTGATGGATGTCAGTTATCAGTTATCTCCTGCTAATTTTCCCTCTGAAAGTTCTCCACTGCCTGAACCGGGTATTGAACTCACACTCTTTGGGACTGTCACTGGATCTAACCAACGCCTCTATCCACTGTAACATGTGTCCTCAAGGAGCGTACAACGGCCGAAACGTTGTGACAAAAATGGCGACAAAGATGAGGACAATAGTCCGACTAATGTAAATACTGTACATAATACCTCATCTCAGAAATATAGACATATATATATATATATATATATATATATATATATATATATGTATATATATATATGTGTGTGTGTGTGTGTGTGTGTGTGTGTGTGTGTGTGTGTGTGTGTGTGTGTCTATTATTTATATTTGTATTATCAATGAGGATATAGCGGATAGAGTTTGTTAAGTTTCCATGTGTATTTAACATACTTGTTGATAATACATCTCTCTGGTCATAGATCAAGTAAGTTTCATTTGAAATACCTACCAAACTCTATACGCAACATACTTCAAGATAATATAAATGTAATAGCCTCATCCACACAAACATAATCAAACACACATACGGACACACGTGCGCACAATTGTTCTCAGGCCAGGAGGAAATTTCATCAGAATTTGTCCGATGTTCATCTTGAAGAAAACCCGAAGAAAATCTGTGCAAACTTTCAAGTTTTTTAAATCATCGTCAGAGTAGGTAGAGAAAAGTTATGAGTTTATTAGTCGATCAGTAAAATTAGTCAACACATAATGTCTATATATATATATATATATAGATAGATAGATAGATAGATAGATAGATATAGATATATATAGATATATTATGAAAAGGATTACATCCGACAGTTTTTAAATTTATTTGTTTAAAGCTTATTTTTTATAGCTACTCATATTTGAGATGTTGCTTTTATTTAAATATTAAACTGTAAATTTATTTATTTACATCTAACAAGATTTCTCGAATATTTAGGCCGGTAGATGGAAATAAATATACTGTTTAATAAATAAATAAATAAATAAATACAGAGCATCTATTGAAATATATATATATATATATATATATATATATATATATATATATATATATATATATATATATATATATATATATACATATATATATATATATAGTTCTATATAATACTACATATATATATATATATATATATAGCATATCATAGAACTGTATATATATATATATATATATATATATATATATATATATATATATATATATATATATATATACATATATATATATGTGATAAAAATAGTCAGGCTATATTTATGGGTTAAAGTGCTCAATATCAGTGATAGAGCGTATGTGAATATAAGAGCTGTTGGCATTGAAGCCAACAGCCAGTGGTGACAGTCTGTTTCATACTTACAGGCATGAATTTTGCATATAAGCATAAAATAGACTGTCACCACTGGGTGTAGACTTCAATGTCTACTCTTTATATATATATATATATATATATATATATATATATATATATATATATATATATATATATATATATAAAATTTTCATTTAATTTGCACCGAAACGAAGTGGCATCTTTGTCGTGAGTAAATTGTTTTTGTCTATATGGAAAAACTATAATAAATAATTATGCTTCTACTATCGGTATTGAGCCCTCTTTTGAATTAATGATGTGAACGTTAGAATTTATATATTATTTTCGTTCTCATTACATTCGGATATATATGTATGTGTATATATATATATAAGTGTGTATATAAGTGTGTATATAAACCAAATAATTAGATATTAGCAACCGTATATACGTGCATTAGCGTGCATACACATGTAAGTGAATAAATACTTACTTAATATAAGGTGTAAACAAAACAGTGCTTTATGTAGTTAGACAGAACTAAGAAATATATAAAGTTTAAACCCTTTTAACGCATAAACGTTTTAAAGTATATAAACTTTAAACAATCAAGTTTGACACTTTTTCATTCGTAAGCGTCCAGATACTGATATTATAATAATAATTATTATTATTGCTCTAGATATCTATTGAGCACATTTTAACAATATTCTAATCCCCTTAACATATAATATATGATTACATAATTTTGCATATATCAATAAGTTTTATTATAATTCATACAGACAGATACACACAGACACATACACACACATACACACACATATACATATATACATATATATATATGTATATATATATATATATATATATATATATATATATATATATCTATTACATATACACACACACACATATATATATATATATATATATATATATATATATATATATATATATATATATATATATATATATATATATTCCACTATATTTTTTACATGAATCATAATCAATCACTGGTGATTTTTTCCTGGCTTTCATACATTTTATTCGATTGCTGAATCACCACCTTTGACTTAGAATTACAGGCGGCACGACTTCTGAAATCCTCCCGCTCTTTTCCTTTCGACTATGGAACTGACAACACGTTTCCTTTCTGTCTCCTGCAATAAACGTTGCATTGTAATTACTTCAAAGACATCCGCTGAATATTGTGTTGAGATTTCAAACGATGCATTTCCTTTTTTTCCTTAGTTTTTTTTGCTAAATATTTTTAGATAATGCATTTATTGATTATTTATTTAAAATCGTCTTTATTTACTCGGACTTACCCGAGTCTTTAAAATACCGTTTGAGGTTCAAATAATAACAAGGGTTGTAACAAAGAGTATTTCTAGAATCCTGCAAAACTATCGCTAATTCTAGCCTCTATCAAACCATCCTTACTCTACAACATTTAAATAACAGATGTGGGCCGTAAATAATGAATAAGCTACAAGATCTGAGCTCAAATCTCACCTGAGTCTACGCTGTCTTAGAATAACGATCTGACAAATGTGAGAAAAATTTAGAGAAATAAGATGAAAAGAAGATAACTAAAACATTATGTACTTTTGTGTGTGTGTACACGGGCATGATATTTTATGATATTTCTTCTTCTGACCGAATGATTATCTCTTGTCACTGAGTTTGATTTGGTTTGGTTTGTTTTGTTTTACGGCATATCAGCCTCAATAGGTCATTTAATGCTGACAGCTTTTTTTCTGGTAATATTGTTGTTTTGTCAAAAATCTATTTCTGTTAATTCTTTTTCCTCAAAAATCTATAGCTGGTAATATTTGTCAAAAACGTATTGCTGGTAATATTTTTTTTCATCAAAAATGTATTTCTGGTAAAAATTTCTTACAAAGTATTTCTGGTATTAAAACTTACTTTTACACTTTTATAATGCTTTTTACCTCAGTTTCGGGTTTTAACTATTTGCCCATAGCTGGGACCATATCAGGTAGTACCACCCCGGGTCAGGGCGGACCTGAGAACATCAGCAATTAAGAGGTGGTTCCATGCTCCTCATTCCTCCTGATCAGAGGCCTTGCTGTTGGACGTAGTTTATCGTCATACCCAGGGTGTCTTGTCACTGAGTGAAAGCAATTTTTCTTATATACCCAGCGCTTGCAGAAGAACGGGCGGTCTCATTTCGGTATGCAAAAGGTAGAAATTCGAAGAAAAATTACGCAACTGATTGTCTTTTTAACCAACGAAAAATGAACCTGTCAGAACGAGTAATTTGTTACGGCCGTGGACCACAGAACCAATGACAGTGAAAAGAAAAATTAGAATAATAGTAGTACCGCACTTTACGACATTTGCGAAAAGGAAGTTTTGAATCGTGTCTGTATGAACTGATGCACGTAGAAATGTGTCAAAAATCAGTAATAATTTTCTAATAAAAAGACCATAATGCAGCGGAACCAAAACATCAACCTGAAAACCCGAGTCATGTTCTTAAGTAACATTGTTTTCATATGGATTTTATACATGGCTCCAAACCCGTTCAGAAATATCTAAACTGTCAGCATTATACAAGCGGTCCCTAAGATCAATGGTGAAAAAAGCTTTGAGGGAGTAAAACCTGATAGTCTTAGCAAAGATCAACCTGTTTTGATCATTGTGGACTGGACCTACAGAACCACAAACAAAGAACTGTACCAGATAACAGAAAACAAATGGCTTGAAGACTACCATAAGCGACAACTAAAATGGATAACACATGTAACTCGAAGAAAAAATAATGGCAGAACCAAGATGTTGCTTTTACACACTACTTCAAACAAAAGGTTAGAAAGGAAACGGCCATCAATACTGGAAAGAGAGATAACAGCTACTGAACCTGAGAAACCGGTTTTCCTAAAACAGGTGTTTTAAGAGAGAGATTTTATAAATTTCAACCGAAAACAGTAGTGGCCGCTCGATCAATGAATGCCAAATGTTTCCTTTTAAGAACATGGCTAGTATTACTATTACCATTCTAAAAACGAATAATACCGCAGTGAATTTATGCGAATAAAATAGTCCATCCTTCAAATCTACAAAGCAACCATTCGTCCTTGCACGTAATACTATTGCCATAGATGGTCTGATGCTCTCGCTGTTCACCTCGAGGTCCTCGACAAAATCCGGAGACGGATATGCAACGTGGTTGGTCCAGATCTGGCATCCCGTCTGCAGTCACTCTCTCACAGACGTGCTTGTTGCTTCCCTCTGTCTTTTCTACAAGTATTTTTATGGCAACTGCTCCGACGTGCTACTTTCACTTGTTCCCAGATTGCATGAATTTAAGCGTGTTACTAGGTTGGCATCACGGTCCCACCCTTTCGAAAGGGCTAAATGTAGCTATCTCATCTAATACAACAGTTCCTTATCTCACCCCCCCCCCATCAGTGGAACTCCCTTCTTATCACTTGCTTCCCTGACAGCTATATTTCAAATATTCATATGTAATGTCAATCGACATCTTCTGATGCCTTGACCTTGATTCCTGTCCTTCTCAAATCCCTAACACTCCTCTTTACTCTTACTCTCACACACTGTAACCCCTTGCGTGCTAATGGCACCCCCTTCCTCGGGGTGATTTGCTGATATATATATATATATATATATATATATATATGTATAGTGGAAAATTTTGTATCAATTTTGTATCAATAGTATACTTATTTCAGATACTGTAAATACATACTGAGTTTCTCTTTTCAATTGCTCTTTGTACAACCATTTATTTTGCGCTTAGTTCTATGAATTCAACATTTTATTCTTTTCAACACGATTGATTTTGATTTGGTTAGTTTAGCTTTTAAATGACACATTGGATTTGAAAAGTATTATGGATCAGTAGAGATGATTTTTAACTATTGTTAAAAAGGCGCTAAAGAATTTTTAAACGGTGAAATACGCGCAAGAGTTTCCGCTCCTCGGAAAAAAGTATAGAATTAATTGATTTATAGTCTGCATACAGTATAAGAGATTGTTAAATCTTGTTCGCGTCGACAAATAGGAAGAATTATTCGGCTGATTCTTCGTGTGAGTAGCCAAGAAAAGGAGCTTTTTAATTTAGCACGTCTTGGTGCGTCTCCGTACGCTACAGCATCTTATTCTTCGAGCCAATTTGGACATCATCTCATTTAGAGACAGAATCTCTTTCTTTATCTCTCTCTTTCTCTCATATATATATATATATATATATATATATATATATATATATATATATATATATATATATATATATATATATATATATATATGGAAAAAGTTATAATTGTTCCAACGAGAGAAAAATGTGTATTTTAAGAGAGAAACCGCAAATGTTTTTGGTTATAATGTGGATTTGGTTTAGTGGATATATTATATTTAATTCTTCATATTTCTCTCTTTTTTTTTAAATACATGCATATATATATATATATATATATATATATATATATATATATATATATATATATATATATATATATGGCGATTTTAACGAAACTTCCCATTTTAAAATAATTTTTCAAAGAAATGCATATGAGAGGAAAGAGTTTGGCATGAGGTTTTATTTAAAATTCGATATGGTCAGCAAATTTCGCTACCAGTTTCTTGTGCCGTCCAGGAATCGCGTCAACTAATTTCACCAAGAACTCTTGTGGCATGGATGACATATCTTATTGTATTCGCCCGTCAAGTTCTTACAAAGACTTGGTTTGTTGTAGTAGAGGTACTCCTTTGACCAACCTCAATCAAAAATGTCTGGGTGTTAAGTCAGGGCTCCTGGCTGGCCGTTCATACATAAATAGAGACACACACACACACACACACACACACACACACACACACATATATATATATATATATATATATATATATATATATAAAGACGACTGATAGGGTAATGCGATTAAGCTTTTTATTCGATTTTTCTCCTGTTCGAATAAGTGACTTCTTGTCTGGAAAAAGTGTATAAACTGCCCAAATATTCAACATATACGAACAATTTCGGTTATTCTATTTGGTATTTTCAACGATGTTTTTTATTTTAATTTTTAACTGAATGTACAGATTTTTCTATATGTATCTGGATAGACAGGAATGTTTATTATTATTATTATTGTTGTTGTTGTTATTATTTTAACACGGTCAGCACATTGTGGCCGTGAGCATAGTTGATATTATTGGGTGTTGGCTTTTTTCTTTTACTTCCCACTCATTCATATGTGTGTTTGTGTGCTTGTGTGTGTGTGTGTGTGTGTGTGTGTGTGTGTGTGTGTGTGTGTGTGTGTGTGTGTGTGTGTATGTTTCATTAAAGACGTGTGACAAGGAAATGCGAATAAGCATTTATCCCGTATTTCCTTGTGTGCGTACAATGTGTTGAGTGTTTCTGGAAAGTAGTAGTAGAAGTAGTAGTAGTATTAATTATAATATTAATATTATTATTAATAATAATAATAATAATAAATAATAGATATATATATATATAGAACATTTGTACTATTTTTATACACTTATCCAGATAAGAAATCACTTAAACGAACTGAAGAAAAATTGACTAAAAACTTGTCAGTTGACTTTATTGAAACAGACACACACAGACCCACTCATATATATATATATATACACACACACATATATATATATACACACACACACACACACACACACACACACACACACACACACACATATATATATATATATATATATATATATATATATATATATATATATATATGTATATATACAGAGTGTTTGAAAAGTAAGTTCTTATTTTACGTATGAGTGACCAGCCAGGAGTTCTGTCTTAACACCCTGTGACGTTTTTCGTTAGTGTTTTAAAGGAGCAAGTCTACTAAACCAAACCAAGATTTTGGAAGAACTTTAAGATCGAATAGAAGAAGTTATGTCTTCCATGCCACAAGAGGTCTTGGTGAAGTAAATTGACGCGATTCCTGGGCGGCTCGAGAAACTGATAGCGAAATCTGGTACGAGTATCAAATTTTAAATAAAGCCTTATGCTAAAAGCTTTCCTCTCATATCCATTTATTGTAAAAATTATATTTAATAAATAAATTATAAGTATTTATATTCTTCCGTCCTTAATGAAAAAGAGGCAATGCTGCCCAAGTACAAAATTATGCATATATATTTATGTGTGCGTGTGTGTGTATGTGTGCGTGTTTGTGTTTTTTTTCTCTGTGTGTGTGTGCGCGCGTGCATACGTGTATGCGTGAAGTGATGCTTATGAACTTAAAGAGAAGAATAGTGGGACTGCATTTTAAATATGCCAAGAATTTAGTACGTTTTAATACACTGAAAACAGTTAGATCTAGTTCATACACATACATACATACATATATACATACATACATACATATATATATATTTACACACGCTCTATCTCTGATATTGAGCACTTTATCCCACAAATACAGCACATCTTAGGACTATATTTCTTTATTTATATATATATATATATATATATATATATATATATATATATATATATATATATATATATAGATATATATAGATATATATAGATATATACATGTATATATATATATAATTTTGAGGGCAGTGTACTCTTTCTCTTTCCTGATTGATACAGACTGATTCATTTTTATTTTCATATTACTCAATTTCCCCTTTATTCTGATTTTTATCTTTTTTCCCGCTCTTTTCCCATTTCCTGCTATTTTCTTTACGGCCTTTCGCAATGGCCGCCATTCCCAACGCCAGACGCTGACGAACACCGTTTCTTTTGTTGCATCGCAGACGTCTTCATAGCATCAGCGCTAGTCACGTTCACCGATGCAATAAATCCAAAAAGTGTTCCGCTCGACTACCTCGCCAAGGAACCAAAGCAAAAATTATTTCGACCGTTCTTTCAGTGATATCATTCTATCTATGCACAGAAGGAGGCGAGAGCTTGATTTCGTCTTCTAACTGTAACGTAAAGCAAAGTTTTCAAGAAAAAATAACAATCGAAGTGTCGTCTGGTTGAATTTATGGCAACCAGTGTGCAACTGTTTAGGCTGTTTCGATATACGTTACCGATACTCAAAATTATGCAACACATGTCAGTAAATATATATATATATATATATATATATATATATATATATATATATATATATATAAGTGAATGGATTTTTTAATCTGTCAGATTTCATTACTTAGACGTTATTTTTACTGGATACTGGTATTTGTGTAGACGCTCCGTTTATTTATTAAAACTGTATACTTATATGTGTACCGGCCTGAATATTCGAGAAAAAGATATGCGCTCTCCCGCAGATTCGAACATTCGTTCTCCTAGAAGGAAACAGTAAGTACTTATGTACTTGAGTATAGTGCGCGTTTTTATTATCATTTTTTACGCAAAATATAGGGGATCGCACTATACATAGGTAATGAAATGGTTAAAACAATCTTGCATCTCCAGTGACCGGCTGTCCTATAGACTGGTAACATTTTGAAGGGATTAAAATACGTACCTCTACCAATTCGCTGAAATAAGAGCATGCCATGATGTAAAAAAGATCCAAATTTAATAAAAACAAAGTTTTATCGTCAAAATGTTTATGTTATTACGATGAAAGAACAGAGTACTTTTTAATTAATTTAAAAAGTTTTGCACCTTTCTCTGACGTTAGAATTTTTCATGCGCCAACGCTATAAGAGAACTGGCGCCTGTTTTCCTGTAAAATAATACATTAACTTGGAAAGTCTATCAAAAATCAAATGATTCTCGGATTTTAACGAAACTTTCAGGACTTATTCACAAATCAATGAATTCATTTTTTAACTTATTATTTTCAGAAAACCTTGGTAAAAATATTTTCTTTTTACATCTGTTAACCCCCACTTACTTAATTTCATGAACTATCTAAAATTTACAATCCTCAACCAAATAGTTTTTTTATTATCTCCTTGTAGAGTGTAAATTATCAATTTAAAAAAAAAACTTTTAACAAATTTTCTAAAATCTGCTCTAAACCGTAAAATAAAAACTGCAATGAAACCATCTACTTATTTAATTAGATAAGCTTTTAATTGCTTTTATAAATAATATATATTAAGGACATTATAATCAAAGGAAAAATATTTCGATGAATAATACATTTTTAGAAGAATTGTTTGCATTTTTCTTTTTTAATTAAAATAATTTATAAAGTTTGAAAAAAATGTTTTAAAAATTCTTCCAAACGTCGTCAAAGTTAGGTTATTAAGTGAAAACTATATTTACTAAGTGAAAATTGATAATCTAAATACAAATCATCACACGAAAAATTTTGAAAACAATGTAAAATTATTTTTCGTGTGTCTAAATGTTCTTTTTTTTTAAGTATATTGTTTCATTCGCGATATTATTGCTAAAAGGTCAAGTGTTTCAACATCAAGAATGTGCAGGAGTTTAAATATTTGAGAAGTATTTTAACAGAACATAGAAAAACAGACACCAAGTGCATTGGAAATGCAGAAGAAAGATTCTAAATCTAAGAGAGGTTCTAAGAAATGGAAAAATGACCTTAGAAAAAGAAAAGAAAAGAATGTTGGATTGCAATGTGATGATATCCATCCTCTTATATGATAGTGAATGTTAAATAATCTTCTCACAGATGGAGACGAGATTTGAAGCGTCAGAAATGTGGTTCTGCAGAAGGATACTGAGAATAACATGGAATGAGTAAGCAACAAGGAGGGTCTTAAAGAAGATTACAACAGAAAGAACAATTCTACTCAGAATCAGGAAAAAAGAGCTGAATTTCCTTGAACACAAAAAACTCACAGCACACGTTTTTAATTATTTCAACCTGAGCAAAGCAATAAAGACACTGAATCGCAAGGTTTTACTGAGTGTGAGAGAATATATGAAGAAGAAAAACGTTATTAAAATGAGACACTAATAAAAGCAGAGGAATTAAGAAAGACAGAAGATGACGATTGCATTTAAATTTTTGAAGATCAATATTGACTGGAATGCAGGAAATCGGAACAAAGTTCAACAAGCGAAAGAGGAAACTGCTAACATAGAACTTACGGTTACATCTAGCCATTTCAAGCGTAAAGCAATTAGACCTTGCCGCAAATCTAGTACTGCGCTTAAATTCATAAAGTCTAGGTATTATAGAGAAAATTAATATTTATTTTTTAAAATACAAAATGTAACACAAGAACAAAGGGGGTAGGGAATGGCTGATCTTATTCTGTCTTATAATTAAACTTATCTAGTGACAATTATTAATCCAAACATACCACAGTATTCCTTACACCAAAATAACCGATTCTTGCTATTATTACGACAGTCACCATAATACCTCAAGTTTCTATGAAGTAGTAACTCGTTCAATATGTACAGTTTATCAGTGCAGAGGAGGATAAAAATAACGACATTTAAAATAAATCATTGAGGAAAGTTAATCAGAACATGAAAATATTTATAGAAAAGGTAGAGAGAAAGTATGGCGCTCGGAAAGTGACTGAAGTCGACTTGCCAGTTCAGAAACAATAACATAGATTATGTATGTTATCAAGAATTTCTCAATACATATTAGAAGCACCAGACCAGATGTGACAGTGATAGTAAATGAATGGATGAATGGTAGCCTTATAGATGTGTAAGAAAGATTCTGGCGAGAAAACTTGTCTAGCCTGACACAGTGGACCAATTTACCTTGCAGCAGACCTAGAAATATGTTGAAGGGAAGAGAAAAAAGAAAAGACAGCGAACCCCTTACCTGACGAACTTGTGTGAAACTTAACAAAGACAGAAAGACTGTTAAGAACCACACTAGATAGTAAGTTGTGGAGTTCCATGACCGCCTATACCCGGAAGAGACGTGACACATAGAAGAGAAAGAAGTCTTGATATTCCAAAATGCTTGGTAATTTCACGTTGATTAATGTTACGCTGATTATCATTATCCTTTTCACTAAACAGAAAATCTCATTTAGGAACTTTAAATTAACTGCACAAAAAATCAAGTTGAAGGCTCCAAACTTTATGCAATGTTGGGTCCATTTAACATGAGAAATTTGCATTCGCATCTTAATTGGTGAAGAGGTTTATAAGAGGTGGGATGGTAGGCCAAGTGACTCATAACCTTTGCATACCATATTTTCAGCGTCGTCGTGCATTCAGATCTGTAGTACCACCCCTCTTACTGTGTGAATGCAACAATTTTTACTATAATCCTGAATGCCAAATGATGATATATCAAAATAAAAACTATTGTTTTTTTTTAGGTAGGCTGTTTATTGCTCCATTCTTTCTCTCTCTCCCACTCCCTCTCTCGCGCCACGCGCGTGCGCGCACACACACACACACACACACACACACGCATATATGTGTGTGTGAACGCTGGGGTTAACAGCGAGTGCCTGAAGATTGAATTCAAGCATGAAATAGATTATCGTTAATCAGTGTGTACGTTTATATATATAGACACTCTATCCCAGATATCCCTATAGTTTTACCATATATATATATATATATATATATATATATATATATATATATATATATATATATATATGGTAAAACTATAGGGATATCTATGTGTGTATGTGTGTGTGTACATATATGTATATTGATTTGAAGAGACACGATTTGGTGCTCATTTTTTTGTTTTAGTATTGAATCTAGGCATCTTTAGGCCAACAGTTCATTAGGGACCAACGTTGGCAAAATTATTATATCTAAATTTGTGTGGGAATATATGAAATATGGAGGAATATTTGAAATATGTCTAAAAAAATTAATTAATGATCAAAATATGGGCAAGAAAAGTTATAAATATTCCAACGTGAGTGTAAAATAAGAAAACATAGTTACTCACGATCCTCCAAATAACTGGAGTGAGCAAATACCTACATATATATATATATATATATATATGTGTGTGTGTGTGTGTGTGTATGTATGTATGTATGTATGTATCGAAGTGATATATATATTGAAGTGACATATATATATATATATTAATTAATGAACATCAAACACTTAAAATACCATAGGTTTGATACTAATTAATTAATAATTTTGCTCTGTTTCCGAAATAGAACTCTACTTGGATCTTTATCCTCTTGGAAATTCCATACAGATTACCATTTTTATTTTTTGAAGAGCTGTGATACAGCAAAACAACCTGTCTGTGGATAACAATATATATGCTCCTGAAAAATTTTATTTTCGGTTGAGCTCTCTGGGGGAGGAAGTGTGGGTTTGTAAACAGTGACTATTACAGCTAATGATGCAATTCTCTTCGAAAAATTGAATCGAGTTCTCTCAGTCACTGTGTGTTTATCTAAAAATAAATACGCGTAAATTCATCTTTATCCATGCCGTGCGCCCACGAATTAGTGGTAGCATCCCCGACTGACGCCAATTCAGACGAGTTTCTATCCTAGCTAGAGGCAACTGGACGTCTAGCTACACTGATGAGATGTGTTACAGTCTGTGGATGACAATATATATATATATATATTAGGTAAAATATGCCAGGAAATCCTGAAAAAAGTGTCACTTATTAAGAAAATCGCTACACATGCTTACCAATGGATGGGCACAAGTGAGTGTATTTCTTGGTTCCATGAAATTAAAAATAATGATAAAAATGTAATCATAACATATGACATCATGAAATTTTATCCATCGAATATCTGAAGGACTGCTTGAGGTTGCTTTTCGCTAAGGGCTTTGTCAATATGCCATCTGAACAAATAAATATAATTTTACATTGCTGTAAATCTATATTATTCCACAATAGAGGGGCAAGCATTAAAAAAAAATAAAAAAGGGCGACTTCGATGTACCACAAGGTTAGTTTGACGTTGCTGATTTTTCAGAATTAATAGGTCAGTATATTTTATACAAGATCAACGAAATAGTATTCATGAACAAGCACGTCCTGTATAGGGATGACGGACTGATGACAGTGCAGACAATTGAAGAGTAAATATCAAAATAAGAAAGATGTTTTTGAAACTCTTCAAAAGCCATGACTTTGAAATAGATATCGATATGAATAAGAATGTTGTCCAATATTTAGATGTAGAATAAAATCTACAAAGTGACAGTGTCTCCCCATACATGGAACCCAACACATAACTGAGTAACTTAAGTAAAACAACAAATGCAGAATAAATCGAGGAAAAGAAAAAAATATTTGTTTTAACCCTGCTTTTAATTTACAGGTGAAATGTAAAATAAGGAAAATATTTTTCAAATTACTTAATAAATGTTTCCCTAAAAAATTCCGAATTGCACAAAACCTTTAACAGAAATACAGTTTGGTCATGTTATTGCTTAATTTAGAAAACACAATAAAAAGACAATACGCCAGGAATTTCAAAGCTAACGTGCAGCAATATAGTGTTAACATTGAAACATGTAATTGCAGAGATAAATGTAAATGTCCAATGGATGGAGTTTATAAAACGGAAGGAATAATTTAGAAGCAGAAGTAAAAGATATAATTGGTTAAAGCAAACTATACGTGGGTTGTACTGAAGGCAGCTTCAAAAAGAGATGGCATAATCGCAAGTCATCATTAAAGTAGGTACCTTCATGAGATTGCCAGAAAATGAGCATAGCATGATAAAAATGGCCTTAAACTTGACGAAAATAATGTTTATTTGTCTAACTGTTTATATTATAATCAAGAGGAAAGATCAAAGTATTTTTTGATTATTCTTTAAATTTTTTTTATCATTTCGAGCACGTCCAAATTTGTCGTTTAAAATCATGTTTTTTTTTCGATTGTCTGCCATTTTTTTAAATTTTATAAAAAAAGTTAATTTTTCCGTTTAAAATTCTGCCAAGAAATAGTTACACTTTTTAAAAAATTTATTTTTACAAAATTTAAAATTTAAATGTTTATTTAACATATTTTGAAAGAAAACATTACTTACTTTACGCGCTGAAAAGTGTACTTTAAAAAAAAAAGACAGCAGGTTTGAACAGTAGCGACACATTCGATGTGTTGATTGATGCTGTCATTAAGTATTGACAGCTTACGCGACCTAATTTCATCGTACGGATGGACAAAAGGGAAATTATTTAGCTTTTTATTGAACCAAATTACGTAACCAGTTATTAAGGGAAAATTACAGCGTTTTAATTTTTAATTGTTTCTTAGCTTTCCATCTTTACGTGTACGATGCTTTATGAAAATTTTTTAACTAAGACTGTTGACAGAAAAAATTTCATAAGGTGCATACAAATTAATATAATTTAATTACAGTGTAACTCAGATATGAGACCCGGGTATAAGAGAAACACGGATATAAGAGAGATTTTATGTGGTCCCAAATTAGAGCCATACTTACCTAAACAAAATAGATCAAACCCGGATATAAGAGAAACCTGGATATAAGAGACTTCGTCTCCGGGCCCCGACAACTCTCTTATGTCAGGGTTACATTGTAATTACTTTAATTAGGTATCTTTCTTATGAAAGGCTAAGTGTAGAATATAAATATATACATTTATTATATTTTATTTCATGGTATTATTTGTATTTCCCTTCATTTTATTAATTTTGAAATGAAAAGGCTAACTGACAGTGGAGAACAACATTTAGTCATGCAAACCACGTGGCTTTCTTTTGTTTTCATGATGTTTCGTTTCCGGTCTTCCGTATATTTGAATTTAAGCTATTTTTGACACAAAAAAAAAACATGTTATATTAGATTTTTACCTAAAAGCAACTTTCTGATTGTAACCAGGTTTATTTTATAATCTGTAAATGATATTTATCTACTTAATAATACATTGACTAACTGCAACACCATTTTGATCAATTTTAAAATATTTAACAACTTTAAGCAATAAACATAAATTTAACAATAAGAAATAACAAATAATTGTTGTAAAAATTTATTTTTCATCGAAAATGTTTTTTGCTTTCAGGAAATGTTATCCATAGTCATACAAATAAGTAAAAGCAACTAAAAGTTTTTGAAATTAAA
>OZ038505.1:42140255-42190255 GCA_964036315.1 Acanthosepion esculentum
ACGCAGTTTCCTGTGTTGCGTAGGGCTCAGGATTGTGCCCGTGAGTAGTCTATCTGTTTTTGCCAGACACTTGCGTCTGCTGATATATTAAATAAAATAAACGAATTACCCTCTATAAATAAGCGTTTATAAAATAATAAGATATCACCATGACTGATAATGTATCATGAGGTTAGTTTGGCACTTGAACTCAAAAGTGATCTAAAATCTGCTGTTTATTGGATCAAGAAATGTCTTGTTAATTTTAACGCCTCTAGAACCAAACTGCTTTCTATTAATCATATGAGAGACCTCTTTATGCTTTCCATCAGCATGGATGATGTTATTAACCAGGACAGTGACCCGTCGCACCTTCTCAAGCTAACATGTTTTGCTGACATGAAGTGCAAAGATTATATAGCATCAGTTGTTAGGTCTGCTTCCAGGAAAGTTGGTTCGCTGTCTCATGCTAGACGATTTTTCTCTCCAGAATCTATTTTACATATTTATGAGTTTACCATTTATCCATACTTTGAATAATGCTGCCACATACGGTCGGCTTCTCCTGCTATACATTTAGACATTCTTATTGAAATGCAAAGAAGAATGTATTATGTTACTGATCCTGACCTGGCATCTCGGCTTCAGTCACTTTCCCACGCCGTAATGTAGCTTCTCTGTGCCTTTTCTATAAATACTTTTATTGTAATTGTTTTGATGAATTTTCCTCTATTGTACCTAGATTTTATGAATTTAAGCGCAGTACTAGATTGGTAGCAAACTTTCACCATTTACAGTTCAACTGACTAAATGTAATCGTAAGTTCCATGATAACATTTTCTTCTTTCGTACTTCTTGCTTGTGGAACTTTCTTCCTGCTTCTTGCTTCCCAGCCAACTTTGATCTTCATAAATTTAGATGTAATACCGATCGTTTTCTTTTTAGTTCTTGATTATTCTTCTTTTAATATTCTCGCTCCTTAGTATTGTTTTTTCTTATTCTCTCACACTCAATAACAGCTTGTGTCTTAGTGGCTTTATTGCCTTGCTTTTATTTACTTTTTGCTCAAGAATTATAATAAACCAATCCTCCGTACTCAGTTCGTCATAAAATTAGTTATTTAAAAAAGTATCACAAAATAATTATTAGATTTCGTCTAACTGATTGAACAGCTGATACCTATTACATATAATCTGATATTGTAAAGGAAATCTACACTATTTCATTCAGTACTCTGTCCACGTTTGGAACAGAAATGGCATGTCACAATCCCCAAATTTGTGGCTATTTTTCTCCAAGCCACAAACATCCCTGACGGACCAAAAATTTATTTAGTAACGATAGAAAGGTCAGTTGTCCAAGAATGCAGAGTGGAGACAACCAAACTAAATGTTTCACTTAGCAACTGTTCGTTGACAGCGATGGTATCGGGTTAACTCTGACCTTTAATGACCACTTATAATTGGGCCGGTAATTTAACTTGTCAACATCGTCTCCGCATTAGCCTTAAGATTGGGGGTAGATATCCGGTAAGAACGGGCACTTAAGAAACATTAAATCGTCTTTTATTTACTAATAATGAGAAGGATGGTGGTTAATTTGATTCGAAACAATCTGACTTTCAACAGAAAAAGAAAAGAAAAGAAAGAAGGAAAAAATGAAAGAAAGAAAAAGTCACCAATGGTGATCACGTCCTACTTCGTAGGCATCAACAGCAAAGACACACGATATCTACGTTGTTATATATTTACCTCTCCACCATGAATATATAACTACGTATATGTCGCATGATTTAATGGAACTTGTCTTACGGCCACATCACGTTGAAACACTGGTTCCCGTATGACTCCGAAGTTAAACACCGTTTAACCTGGTTAGTACCTAGATAGGTGACAACTTTGGAATACCAGGTTCTGTAAGGTTGGATGTGCGGGTGGTGTGATGTTAATGGCTTCGGAAGTTAATGTGACAGCCGAGTTCCAATTCTTATTGGGTTCGTTATATTCACTTACACGTAAATACCCTTGGTAAATGTATGAAACTACTTCTCCCCCCTAGCTATGGGTTAATTAGTAAAAAATGTATATCTAAAACCATTGCTATCTCAAAAACAATTTCTTACAATCTTAAAATATTTACTGGTTTTAAATAACCTAATGTATCAATCAATGAACAATCAAAGTTTTTTTTTGTGTGGTGACTTATTAAAAAATACTTGGTTTCTTCGGTGATCACAGTAGGCACGAAGCTAAAACGCAGATTTGACCACTGGGGTGGGCGTATGGTCGACTGGCTCGAATATTACTGTTCGCGCGATCCGAATCCGGGTCTAATGGGGAGACGATTATTGGGAACTGCCTACAACCCATAGCGTTGATTGATTCAAGTTTGTGCGTGAAATTGGTTAGATGAAACTGTTCGAAAGTGGTCGAATGCGGTACAAGTTCTCGTGACCGAGTGTTTGAGGTTATTGTTCTTATTCAACTATAGATCACACCAGACGATACACTTTATCTTAGAAACTGTATCTAAGGTCTGTTCAGCATAACTGAAATAGAAACGAAAGTTTGTTTTTGTGGATGTTGAAGGAACACATATATGCCTGTGCAACAGGGATTATCTAGCCTCCCTAATCGACTTATTAGTATCTCAAGATATTCCGATGTCAAACGATGATATTATTATTAGTAGTAGTAGTATTAGTATTATTAGTATTATTATTATTATCATTATTATTATTATTAACATTTAGATAAGAGCGTGATTTAAGGAAAGAAAAAGAAAAAACAGTATTTGACAATGTTAATATTTCGACATTATGCCAGACTTCTTCAAGCTATATTTAAAAATTGCATAAAAGTATGACAATATAAAACATACAAAATTTATACGTCTTTGTACAAACGTCGCTTGTCCTGACAAAACGGCTTTACTGGTAAACAACGCGTCAAAACGAATATTTCTTTTTATTATTATTATTATTAGTCTTATTTTATTTCCTTTGATTTTTTTGTGTATACTCATTCCTTTCCGCGTACCAACCAGAGTCATAAGGTCAGAAATGGCATCACTGAATTTTCCACTGAGCAAAAAAAGAACAAGCACAAGAGCACAAATATTTTATATAAATAAATTCCTTCGGAAGGTGTAAGCAGTACTTGTGAGTCCAATTTTTGTAGGCATGGACTACAAGGAATCACTTCAATGAGTGTAATAGAACCTTTTCTAATCAGTCCAAGGGCTCCAATTATTATTATTATTATTATTATTATTATTATTATTATTATTATTTACTTTCATTATTATTATTATTATTATTTACTTTTATTATTATTATTATTATTATTATTATTATTATTATTATTATTATTATTTACTTTTATTTCTGTTGAATACACATTTCCTTCTGGGTCCCAACCAGAGACCTAAGATCATTTTTGAAGAAAAAAAAATCCCCAAGATCACATACGTTTTTCATAGATCAAGCCATAGAACCCAGTTCGTCCTGCTATTTACCTATAATTGGAGATGGAGGGAGCAAAAGACACTCTTCGGGTTTTGATTTCATAGTTGTTCTTCTAGTTCGGTAGCCATCCAACGCTATAGAATCGAGTTTATCCTGCTAATTAACCATAGCCGAAAATGGAATGCATATAATATAGCCTTGCATCTTTTATTCTGTCAAATACAGTATAAAATAAAATATATGTTATTTAAAATAAATGTTTTAATTTACATGATAACATTAAATTAATGTATTAAATAGTATTATTTTTGTCTATATTTCTGAGATGTGGTTTACTTACCCTATTTACATTGTTCGGGCTGTTATCCTCATCTTTGTTGGCATATTCACGACTTTTCGGCCATTGTACGCAAGTATACATAGACTAGTAGACAAAAACGTTGAATCAAATGACTTGACCCAAATAGTTGAGAGTCCAATACCTGGCTACAGCTGAGGTGAACAAAAGCATGGAGATTTGTGTTAAAGGGAGATAATTGATACTGCCACACCCAGAAGATGCATGGTACGTGGAACGAGATTATTCTACAGCGGTGGGTGAAATAAAGATTTCAATTCGACGTTCCAATTACTTGAAGAAAGCCGGAGCGTACAACGGCCGAAACGTCGTGAATATGGCAACAAAGATGAGGACAACAATCCGAACAATGTAAATAAAATTATTTTTATTTAAATAATTTAATTGCTTCAGCAGATTGCCATTATCAAGCAGATAAAATCTCCAGTGAGTTTCCGCAATATCTACAATTATATATATATACAACTACAGTATACCGAAAATATTCGACACCATTCTAGAGCAATCTAGAATATAAAGCTTGGGCAATTTTTACCCATTGTACTCGTACAAAAACGGTGGGTTTATTTCCTTGATACCACATTTAATGTCTACATTTTTGACGGCCTCGGCAATACTAGTTATGCTACAAATATGAAAACATTGTTTTAAGAAACATGGTTCTTTTAAGTGAAAAATTGAATGTTCGTGAATTCAAGTAAAAATCATATGCATTATATTGATAAGATCTGCAGACACATATATGTTTTATTGCAGTATATTGTTGTAGTTTTTCTATTATTTTATTATTATTTGTTAATATTATATCTATTGAGATTCGAATCTTCGATCTGTCACATGCCTTTTCTTACAGTATATTGTTATTATTGCTCTATTTTATTATTAGTTATTATTGTTGATCTCTTATTGTGTCTAATTTATAAATTTAAAAATATATGAATGATGCGTACAACAGTTATCGCTGCAGAAAGTTGAAGTGTTTAATTTTGCTCCAATTTTATTTTCAAAAGTGTCACTCCATCTCTTCTCCTATATATGGGTTAAATATTAATCTAGAATGAACTTTTCAGTTTCGGTTGGCAACTAGTCTAAAATAAAGAAAAGTTTCTATTGTAAAATTCGACTATATTTGGCAAGAAGTCGGCAATTCATCGAATATGTCTCCTGATGGGAAAATGGAATTAAACTGTATAGGATAAAATATAGTATATATAGGATACATTATTATATTTACTGTTTTAGGTGCCTATTGTGTGTTCTGCTATATACACTTTCCAGATAATGAAAATCTCACGATCACGTTCACAAATGCCGTAATCCATGAGGTGTTGATGGGACACCATTTGTACTGTTGTCGTAGCAGCAGTGGATGTGTCTTGGGTAAAACAATCTGACGCACTTGTTTCAAACTGCGTAAGAATAACTACAAAACACTTTCCCCTCCCCTTTTATAGGCAGAAGCACACAAACGCATTCTGTGTTTGTTTTTTCTAGACAATAAAATAGGCGAGTTCTCGGTTTGAGCTGACGCAGTCCCGGTCCAGAACTCTGCGTTCACTTGTCCGAACACGCTTTTGTATGTCAACACCAATTTTTAGTTTGTGAACTTTTTGCTTTATTACTGTTGTTTTGCCTTATTACCGTTGCTTTGCCTTATTACTATTAATTTGCCTTGCATATATTGTTTGCTTGCTTTATATTAATATTTTGCCCTGTTCTTTTCCTTGTTATTGCATATTGCTAACTTTGTCAATTCTTTTGGTTAGACAGTGCTCTTAATTATTTTGTATTTGACCATGGCTACCCACTCCACAGAAGGCCATTCTAATTCAGGTTTATTTTTCAGAATTTTCAGGAGAGTGATACTCTTTATATCTCCAATATTTAAAATACTTGAACTTGAAATTCTAAAACACACATCAGAAAATTTTAATTCTCTGATAAAACGGGTAATCGATTTTGATTATTTCCCCACTTTAGAGAATCCAGTTGGTCACAACGCAAGCCTTCTTTCGCAAGGAAACACTGCCCGTTCCTACTTCACCTTCGCGTAGCTGAAGAAACTGGCCTTCAGGGATGAACGATAGAAGTTTCTCAAGCCGAAGCCAATGGCCGATGCTCCATCGGATCGTTTGATGACAAATGCCCTCACTCTTGGCTGAATTGTATTGATATCGCCGCCAGTTGCCAGAAATCCTGCAAGTTCTGTAGAGACAATCTGAGCACGATTTGAGTTGAGGGGATTTGCTCCAGAAAGAAGAAAGAAGAACGGACAGGTTATTGAACAACGACAGAATGAACGACTGCACTGTGTGGTCGCTATGAAGCCAAATATTCTAGCCAGGTAGAGATAGGTAGTTGCTTGCATATCGACGGACATAGATCGGTTAAAATGTAAACTGGGAGACATGGCATTAAGGTATCGAATATTTTACAAACAAAACTGTACTGTAGTCATTCCTTATGCGCTCTCAGTGGTTCGAGTATCTCATGATCAATCACCAAAATAAATGAATATTTATTTCATAATGCTTCCAATGTACTTGGCTTCTAAATGCCGCGTCTCTTCATTATGGGATGATTATGACTTTCCAAGAGTTCTGTTATCTCTGTCCATGCTTTGAATATTGCCGCCAAATATGGTCCGCTGCTCCTGCTATACATTTAAAGATTCTTTATAAAATCCCAAGAAGAATTCACAATGTTATTATTCCTGACATACCATATCGGTTTCAGTCATTTCCCACCGCCCAAATGTAGCCTCCCCGTGTCTTTTCTATAAATACTTTTATGGCAGTTGTTCGGATGTACTCTCCGCTATGGTACGTAGACTTTATGAATACTTTATCATCAATTTACGGTTGAATTGACTAGATGCAACAGTAAGTTCTATGGTAACAGTTTCTTCTCTCGCACTTCTCGTTTGTGGAACTCTTTCGGCTCCATAATTTCCATTAAATTTTGATCTTCAAACATGTAAATGCAATGTCAATCGTTACCTGCTGTCTTCTTGATTTCTCTTCTTTTGTGTTTTCACTCCTTAATAATGTATCTCTTTTTTTCTCTTTCTTTCACACTCAGTATGTCATTGTGTCTTAGTGTCTTTAAAGCCTTACTTGGGGTGAATGATTTAAAAATGTTCTTAATAAAGTTTGATCTTTTTGCTATCTTTTTCATTCCTGTTTTGCTATTTAAACAAGTTCGTTAGCTTATTTATTCGCTGCTTTCCTCTTGCTTGAAATATGCCATGTGAGTATCACATTCTCCAAACCATCTTTTTTCAATTATCCTAAAATTTCAGATGTCGTTATTTTATCCTAAGCAATTGCTTCCATTTTGCCTAAAACTTCGTCGTTGATCACATGTTTCGTCAATGGCATTCTCAGAATCCTTCTGTATAAACGCATTTCTGTTGCCAAAAAGTCTCCTCTTTATCTATGAACAGATTGTCCAGCATTCAGTGATATATAAGACTAATATTACATAATAATTAATTACTCTTTTCTTTGTTGCTAACGAAACTTTCCTGTTTCTTAATAATTTTCATTTTGGCAAGCATATTTTGAGATTCCAATGCTTCTTCGGATTTCGTTGTCACATTTCCCGTCTCCCCTTAAAATACTTCCCAGATATTTAAATGTTTATACTTGACTGACGCTGTTGTCTCTAATTCAGTGTTCCTCGACGTTTTTTACGCAATGGTATGCATAGGTGCAAATGAAAATATCACGGCACACTTAGCAAGATTTTTAAAAGGGTTACATTTTTTTTTTAAGCTTATCACCCCAAGCAAGGCTGGAAGCCACTAGCACGGAAGGGGTTTACAGAAGGTTTGGAGGAAGAGCATATAGGAGTGGTAAAGGAGAGAATGTGGAGAAAGATAGTGGATCGATCAATGCAAGGGGGTTACAGAAGATTTGGAGCGAGAGCAGATAGGAATGAAAGGTGAAAGGATGTGGAGAAGGGAAGTGGATAGATCAAGGAAACTGGAGATGTCGATTGACGTTACACTTAAATAGTTGGAGATTGTATTTGTCAGGGAAACAAGAATAAGGAAGGGAGTTCCACAGGCGAGATGTGCAAGACATGAAGCTATTGGAGTAGAAGAGACGTCTACATCTAACAGTTTCAACGGTGAAGGGTTGGGAACGGGATGCTAGCCTCGTAGGACGTTTAAATTCATGAGGCCTGGTGACCAGCGAAAGCATCTCATCGGAGCAATTACCGTGAAAGTATTTGTAAAAAAGATTTAAATGTTATCAAATAAAACTATAGATTTAAAAAATACATACTCCAATATAAACTTCAATGTTTCTATCCAGCTATTTGTGCAGCTTGTTTAGTCTGAAACCTGTGCCTGGTGTTTTTACCGCAATATCTTAAATGTTTTGTTGAATGACCCTCATTTCTTCTTCAATTGTGCGAAGTTTTTCTCGCTTTTTATTTTGGATGTTATTTAGGGTTGAGAGGCCTAATTCAAGCATCCTGGGTAAAACGATAAACTACATCCGCATCCTGGGTAAGACGATAAACTGCATCCGTCAGCGGGGCCTCTGGTCGAGTGGTTTTGGGAAGTGTGGAGCCACTTCTTGATTGCTGGTGTTGCCAAGTCCAACCTGGTCCAGAGTGATGGCACCTGTTGCGGTTCCAGCTATGGGCGTGTAGTTAGCCCCCGAACTGGGGTCAAAACACTATTAAAGTGTAAAAATAGGTTTTAATAACAGAAATACTTTGTAAAAATTTATAATCAATAAATTTCTGAAGAAAAAAATATTACCAGCTATACATTTTTGAAAAAAAATATCAGCTATACATTTTTGAAAAAAAAAAATATTACCAGCAAAAAATAAATCTTGTTGGCATTAAATGGCCCATTGAGGTTGATGCGCTGTAAAACAAAACGAACCAAACCAAATCAAACTATAGATATTTGAAAAAAAATATTACCAGCTACAAATTTCTGAAAAAAAATTACCAGAAATATTTTTTTGAAGGAAAAAATATTATCAGCAATATATTTTTGAAGGAAAAAAAATACCAACAATAAATTTATGAATAAAAATATTACCAGCAATAGAAATTTTCGGCATTAAATAACCCATTGTAGTTGATATGCTGTAAAAAAACAAAAAAACAAACCAAACCTAATTCAAATAAGAAGTAGAAAATTGCAATAAAACTAATAAAACCTTTTTAGTTAATGTGGAATAAAACGTTTAACGCTAACGCTGTACCATTACTACTTCCACTCACACACACACATATATATATATATATATACTGTGAGAAGATTTCGCAGCACACTTAAGTGGATCGCGCGGCACACTAGTGTACTGCGGCACGGCGGCTGACGGTCACTACTCTAATTAGTAGTTCGTATCTTAGACTTTTCCTTTTGCTTAAAAAGTACTAGATTGGTGGCACAGCAAATTTGTAATTGTTGACTAGCGACTATGAAAGGTTGGTTTACACAGATGTCATTTAGAGAGCTTCCTCCTATAGCTGTATCTTGAATATCAGTATAAAATCTTGCTTTGGATAGCAGCCAGTCTAAGAGATGTAAAGTACTAAATTACAAACTATGGAGAAGGCAACAGAAACCATTCCACTATTTTTCATGAAGAACAAAACACTTCTGAGATAGTAAAAATAGGAAACCTTGGAAAATCATGATCACGTACATCTTGAAGGAACATGGCGTTAAAAAAAGGAAAAGGAAACCGTGAAGAGTCATGATCATCCACGTCTTCAAAGGACATGGCATTAAAAAAGTAAAAAGGAAGTGTAGAGAATCCTGATCACCTACGTCTTGAAGGTATATGGTGTTAAAAAGAAAAGGAAACCGAGGAGGGTCATGATCACCTTCATCTTAAAGAGATATGGCGTTAAAAATAAACGGAAACAGTGAAGAGTCATGATTACATGGATCAAGATGACTTGAGGGCATTGTGTTAATCCAACTACAGATTTTTTTCACTCATAAGGTTTTGGCCAATGTATTCCATGTATAGGAATCGGTAATTTTTGCCGTTTGAGACATTCATCGTGAACCCTGGAATTGCTTGTAAAGTAGTGACTATTTAAGTATTTGGCAGATACTCGAACAATTTTAACCCCTGTATTGTTAATTGGTAAAAATAAAATAATCCTAATTTCACAGTCTTTGAGGATTATTCCACACCTTTGGTTTCGACAGCAACACCTATTTCATATAAATGACACCTCAACAGAAAATTACAATTAAGTGATCCCAACTCACCTCTGATTGAATTTGCCTTACACCAGGTTTGGTTTGGTCTGGTTTGTTTTACAGCATATCAACGACAATGGGTTAGTTAATGCTGACAAATTTATTACTGGTAATATTTTCTTTCAAAAATGTATTGCTGGTAATATTTTTTCCTTCAAAAATCTATTTCTGGTAATATTTTTTTCTTCAAAAATCCATATCTGGTAATATTTTGTTTCCAAAAATGTATCGCTGGTAATATTTTTCTAAAAATGTATCGCTGGTAATATATTTTTTTCAAAAATGTATTGCTGGTTATAATTTTTACAAACTATTTCTGGTATTAAAACCTATTTTTACACTTTCATAGTGTTTTGACTCCAGTTTGGGGGTTGACTATTTGCCCATAGTTGGGACCCTAACAGGTGGAACTAGGAACACCAACAATTAAGAGGTGGTTCCATGCTCCTCAAAACCTCCTGATCAGAGGCTTTGCTGTCGGATGTAGTTTATCGTCTTACCCAGGACTCTGATGTATTTTAACGTCATACCCAGGATGACCAGGTTTGGTAATACATATTTAGTAGGTATCATCACCAAACAGATCCGGGATTTTCTCAGGTGATGGTGAACGGTTGTACTCTTAATACGGTTCCTTGCCTGGAACGTTTATTGGGGTCCATGTTCACTCCAGACGTCAAAAAGAATTCGATCCATTGTTAAAGAAGCCGGCAAAATGGTCAATTCCTTGTACCGCTCCGGAATGTAGCAGACTCCTTTTGCCATACTTTAACTTTACACAAGACAAATCAGACCCAAAATGGAGTATTGTTGCCATATTTTGGATGGAGCTCTGCTCAATCCTCAATTCCCAAGAGTGTCTCCGTAGGTTTGTGCTGATGAACTGCTTTTCCTCCAAAAAACCCTTTTCCAAAGTCCGAACATCGCAAGATTCACGCTATTTCCATGGCAAATAATCTGACAGGCTGTATTCCTTTGTCCTACTACTTCAGACCTTTAAAACTGGAACCCCATTCCACGTATACAGGGTCGGGTAATCCGAATTTCCTTCGTATTGCATTTGTGATCAGGAAGTTGAATTCGTATAGATGCTGCCCAAAGAAGTTCTACTTTGTGATCGTTACAATCTTAAAATTTGGTTCAGTCGTTATCTAAATATCATAACTTCATTCAGTAACCTATCTTGAGTGGCTTTTTGGCCTTGTAAAACAACAGTAAACTATCGCTTAGTTTTAAAAGAATTGGGCCAATATGATGGTAGAAGGCAAGTTAGATTGTGTTTGAAATCCTGGTGTTTGACTGGAATCAAATATCAACTACTGACGTCGGTGTGAAGTAAGAAAAATATCTGTCCTACCAAGCAGAATGAAGTGCAGCTTCGGTATTTATACAAGCCATGTCTGGCACAATGCTACAAGGATCGAATTCATCACGAGCGTAATAATCCCTAACAGTTTTACTAATAAATGATGTCTTTATTTATGTGCCGTGTCTCTTCACAACGTAGGCGATCATGGCTCTCCACTTACCCCAATCCCTTGAAGCATTTCAATAAGTTTCATTCCCCTGCCACCTCCACCAGACTCTACCATCCCCTTTTTAAGCTCGCCAGTTTTGTCATGCGTTGCTTTCCCTTGTCTCTCTCTCCCTCTATGCGACTTGTGAGTATCAGATTCTCCAGCCCTCCTTCCTCATTACGTGTCCCAGGAACTTCAGCTGCCTCTTCCTGATGTCAAATATAAGCCTCCTCCTTATTTGCATCCTCTGTTAGACCCCATCGTTGCTCACACGCTCGGTCCATGATATCCTCAGCATCCTTCTGTAGAACCATACCTCCGTTACTTCGAGCCTCTTTATCTTTGAGGAGACCGTCGAACATTCGCTGCCGTAAAAGAGGACAGATGTCACGTAACAGCTCAGTACTCTTTTCTTTGTTACCAAAGAAATCCTCCTGCCTCGCAATACTCTGCCCAGCTTTTGGAATGCGTCCTTGGCGATCCCAGTACGTCTACGGATCTCAGGGTCGCATTTACTGTACTCTCTCAGAACACTTCCCAGATATTGAAACTTCCGCACCTTCTTTATTTTAGCGTCCCCGACCTGCGATGTGCAGGCGGGCTCATCCTTTTACTGATGACCATGCATTCTGTCTTCTTGTAGTACGTGATTCAATTGACAAATGGTAAATTGTTTCATTAATTTCTTAAATCGAAGCTCTGTTTGGAAATACAGTATCCACAATTAAGACTTAGGGCACAAAAAATTCTTCATTTCTTAACAAAAACAGAAAGATCAAATATATATTTGTAAGTTTACCGATATTTTGTTTTATTTTCCATTCCTTTTTTTTTTACTTAGTGAATATCCCGATTTTGGTAAACATTGCTCCGGTCAATAAGTCCTGTGCGCTGATGTGTGGACGTTCCTTATTGATCAGCGGCAGCATTTTTTTCTTTCTTCTCTTCTTTTCATGATCAGATTAAGTTTTCCTATGAGCAACAAGATCGATACGTAGTCGGAAAGGAACGGATCAGTACGTGCAGCGATCTTGGGACGGAGTCGTTTCCTAAGATTATGACTTCCCCACACTTTCCTTTTCAGAATATTTGTTATTCAAGTTTAGATCCCCTGACATAGCTTGTTCTGGCACAAGACCAACGTTCACTAGAATCTAATGAGTACCGTGCTCGTTAACCCTTATTCTGCTGTTCCAATTACTAAGTCTAATTCATATAGTTGACCGATTTGGAATTAATAAATGCCAAACACTTCAAATAACTTGGTGCACGGATCACTTGTAACAAATTTAGTAGAGAAGGCTTTCATGTGGATGTCATGCATGCCACCAGATTCGTTAAGAAATATCTAAATTGTCAGTTGTATACAATTGCTTTCTCAGATCAGTATTTGAAATAGTTTCGGGGGCTATCTTTCTTTGAACCGGGTGGATTGGCGCTACACAATCACAAATAACTGTACCAAATAGCATAAACCATATCAGTAGCAACTAAAATAGATAGATGTAAATAGATGATAAAATAATAACATAATCAGATGTTAAGATTCCAAAGTCAAATAAACAGCTGATCTAACAAATAACCGACCATCAGTTGTTAACTGGGGCAAACGACAGCTTATTAATTTTAACGCCTCCAAAATGAACACGTCTGAGAGAATCTTTTTTCATTTCGTCAGCAAGGCTGATGCTAACTTGTAGGAGAGCGATTCACTGCTAATATTTTCATCCGACATGAAGTGGAAAGATTATATTGAATCGATTTCTAAATCTGATGCTGGGAAAATTGATTCATTGTGTTGTGCTAGACAATTTCTCTCGCCCGAATTTTCTTACATATTTATAATCTACAATTCGTTCATGCTTTGAATATTGTTGCCACATCTTTTACTTTGCCTGGAATTTAGGTAGCCTTGATAAAATACTAAGAATAATCAACAAAGTTATTGGTGCTTAACTGGCATCCAGGCTTCAGTCACTTTCCCACCGGCGTAAAGTAGCTTCTCTCTGCCTTTTCTATAAATCGTTTTATGGTGATTGTTCTGATGAGCTTTTCTGCATGGTACGTAGACTTTATGAATTTAAGTGCAGTACTAGATTGGCGGCAAGGTCTCATCAATTTACAGTTGAAATAGCGACATTTAAGCGGGAATTCTATGCTAAGAGTTTCTTCTCTTGCACTTGTTGCATGTGGACATTTCTTCCGGTTTCTTGCTTTCCATTAAACTTTGATCACCAAACATTTAAATTCAATGTCAATCGTTGTCTTCTGTCTTCTTATTGCCTGTTCTTTTACTGTTCTCTCTCATTGATAGCGTTTTCTTTTTCTTATATTCTGTAGCACTCTAGTAAACCCCCTTGTTTCTCAGCGGTTTTATTCCTCCCTTGCGTAGTGTGAAATAATTAAAAACATATAAATAATACACACACACACACACACACACACACACACACACATATATATATATATATATATATATATATATATATATAGAGAGAGAGAGAGAGAGAGAGAGAAAGAGAAGGAGATAATGGAAGGGAGAGAGAGAAGTGATAAAGTTATGGCTGTTTGCACCCCCTTGTACATTGAGGATAGGGATTTTCTTATTAATACTGAATTTGTAAGTAAGGGCGAATTTATTTCCAAAGGTTTCTTTCAGTTATTTCAGTAAGGAGATATCGTACGTAATATATGGAGCCTTGATAGAATTTGGGAAATCGATGTTTTATACATGGGACATGGCGAAATTATATAGAGACGGACCTATCGCTACGTCATTTCGTGTATAAATGTTGCCATAGTAGCCGCAAACGTTACCCGTGTCTTGTAGTATAGAATTTTTCGCAGAACAGTTGGTCAAATTTTAGACGCTGGGAACAAGGGGTGTTTAAATACGTTCTGTCAGACTATATCTATTTTCTCTATGACTGGGACATTAGTGAATAAGATTCCAACGTCTAGCGAGAATAGGATGCTGTTATTTGGTTTATTAGGGTGTAATGTGGTGAGGAATTCATTCGTGAAGTTAATGATACACTTACTAAGTATGGAAGTATCAATTGATATAGGATTTTTGCTAATTGATATAAGAGAAATCGTGTGTGAAATATTCATTATTTTAATTACTTTAGCAGTCAAACGTGATGACAAATGATGGGACAAGAATGGAGAAAATATATTATTGTGACAATCATCAAAACAGAAAGGGTTTTCGGACCTAGAATACCAGCGTTTGAAATCTCGTTTTCACCTCAGTTCATGTAGGGAGTTCTACTCATTTGAGGGAATATGAAAGCCCTTCCACACAGAACTTTAGATTCAGACAGCATCAGAAAAAAATAAAAATAAAAAGTGTAAAAGAATATTTCAGGGAGTTGGAGTTACGAATGCATGAAAAGAAGAATTAAGAACATCGACTAAAGACATAAAAGCAAACAACCTACTGCAATTAAGTAAACGTAACACAGATAAATATGTATTACCGTAATCCCCAATGTATAATAAGCATTTTTTTCTAAAAAAAATAAGAAGAAAAATTAGGGGTGCGTATTATGCACAGCTACAAAAAATCTTAAAAAATTGCCAATTCATAGGTCGATTTCAGTTGCGAAATGACTACTCACCACAAACATACGACAATTTGACACTAACATTCGGCGATTGCGACCCATAAGTATGTCAAATACAATCCTACGTACCTAACAATACTTACAAATGTAAAATAAGATAAGAATTTTCATAAAACTAAATTAGAAATATAGTTTTCTATGTTTAAAACAATTTATTTAATAAGAGTAGGAAACGCTGGCCGTAATGAAATTGGAGAGGTAAAATTTATAGGGTTAGATTATCAAACAAGGGTGTGTATTATGCGTAAGTAGAAGCATTTTCCCTCACTGTCAGCACAATTTTAGGGGTGTATATTATGGATGGAGGAGTATCATACATGAAGAATTACGGTTCCTGAAAACTGATCCAGAATAGTAATTTTTAGTGATGAATGTTGCGTGCACCTGATGGCAGTGATATTTGTTGGATCCTATATGGAAATAGGCGAATAATTGCACTCGAAAAACAACGGTAAGAAGGTGGAGTAATGTTTAGGGCTGATTTCTAAATAGAAATTATTAAACATGAATGATGAGCTATATTCGATGAATCTGGGATATTTGTTGTGTCTTATATAGAAATAGGCGAATAATTAGGTTTGTCAGGAAGGTCCGCTTTTCTACTTTTAAATATTTTACGTGATTTTTGGTTTCGTGATAATTATGAAATAATTAGGGTACTGGAAAAACTTAAATGTATTTTCAATGTATTTCTCCTCTTAGATGTTAGACTGAAAATTCTAAATATTCATAAATAGAATACATTGATTGTTCCGGATTGTATTTTTTGTTATGTTCTATTACGTCTATCGGCCAGCTCACTCAAGAAAATTTAATAGAGAAAATCTGCTCTTTGTAGGAGAAAGTGTCGTTTGATACGACATGTTTTAAAGGTCTTGGCGAAATGCATAGTTGAATGTTTTTTTCCAAAACATTATACTTTCATGTAGGTTTTTCTAATTGTCAATAATTTATAACTCTGTCCAGATCATATACCCAAATTTATAACATATTGTTGACACGGAGAACGCATGGATAAAAAAAAACAAATCTTTCATTTCATTTCTACCCGTTCTGAAGGATTCCTATATCTAAACTCGGACACTTAAAGTAAAGAACATAGATTGTTAAATGACTTTTTTAAAAGTCACTCTTTTTTTTTTCTCTTTTTTATTCATGAACAATGCCAGGTTGGAAAAAATATAAGATTTCATTATTTTAAACATGCGCAAATACATAGGCAACTAGTCTTTTCGCCTTCGATCTTCGATGATGAAGACTAATCGACGAAATGCATAGTCGGGTTTGTTTTTTTTAAAACATTATACTTTCATGAATATTTTTCCAATAGTCTATGCTATATATATATATATATATATATATATATATATATATATATATATATATATATATATATAACCTCTTAATATATGTTAGAAAGGCTCCACGATTCCAAGTGAAATTCATAAATAATGACGAAACGTGCATCAAAAATTTCCACCATTAAACTGACACCGTATTCTTAAAATTAAATGATATGTTCTTAATATTTTAAGTTTTTTGTTTGTGCCTGAAAGATCTAAACCCGAAAAAAAACTTTTAAAAAATTTTCATTTGCTATGAGGGTGGATGTATGTTCCAGTGAATAGGATATATATATATATATATATATATATATATATATATATATATATATATATATATATATATATATATATCTATATATCTATATATATATATATATCTATATATATATATATGTATGTATGTATGTATATATATATATATGTATGTATATATATATATATATATATATATATATATATATATATATATATATATATTTATATATATGTATATGTATGTGTGCGTGTGTGTGTCTATGTATCTGTGTGTGTACTTCCAAAGATTCGTTAAAAATGTGTATCCATGAAGAAAAAATAATCCAAACTTAATAAAAACAATTTTATTTTCCAAATCTTTGTTATCATTAAAAGGAAAGACCAAGGGATTTTTTGATTATTTTTTTATATCTTTTAATTCTTTTTATAGTCATGAACATTTTGGATAGAAATTTTGCTTTTTTTTTATTCGTCAGAGAGTGACCATGAATTACTATGTGACATTTTACCGTCTTTGTTACGGAGGAAAACATTGATTTTCAAATTCTTGAAAAAATCAGATTATTTTTTGATTTTAATGAAACTTTCAGAACTTATTCTCAAATGAATGAGATTATATTTTAAACGTTTGCTAAAAAATGAGCATACATAATGAAAAAAATGACTCTAAGTTAATAATAAGTTCAATCGACAAAATCCTTTGGTTATTATTAAGAGGAAAGACCAAAGGATTTTTTATGTGAATATTATTTTTTTTTATTAATACTTTTTAGAATCTTCAGAATTTTGCTCTAAATCCTGTTTCTATGACGTCAATGGGGAACCACAAATTAATCTGGGAAATTGGATTGTTTTTTGCAGTGAAAAACATTGATTTGGAAATTCTTTCAAAAATCAGATAATTACCGAACTTCAGAACTTATTCTCAAAAGAATGAAATTATCTTTGAAGTGTTTCTTTTTTAGAAAATCTTGGTAAAAAGATATTTTTTTTAAATACGCCTGTTACTGTTACTCCTCGTGTTCTTGGAAATTTTAAATCAATTTGTTTTAAAGCAAGACCCGCAGTTGCCGATAATCTGTCCTGAATCTTAAAATAAAAAATGTGATAAGAGTGAGACATTATTTGATTAGAAAATCTTTTTATTTTATCTATGAATTAGATGTATTATAGAAATGACACCATTGTCTTAAGAAATATTTTTTCAATGAGTATTGAATTTTTACAAGAATTGCTTTCATCTTTTAAAAATTTAATTATAATAATTTTTAATGTTTAAATCTTTTAAAATTCTGTATTAATTTACAGCACTTACGTGATATTGTTATTAAATAAATGCTCTATTTACTAATCATAAATGGAAAAGCTTACTACAATTCAGCAACCCGTAGTATTTTAAAAAGAATGTCGCATATTTTTGAGTGCGTGTAAACGTGCCGACTTTTGTAAATACAGGAATCCATACACAAAATCATCAGAAAATCACAAGCCTCATATTAGGCCAAAATACCTGAAATTCTATAAAATAGTACAATATTTTCCTAAATTTTTAAGATTATTGGGTAATTAAAAAATATAAAAAAGGCGCTCATGTTATATTCGTCAAATAACTCTCACAGTTATATCCAAAGTAGAAATATTCCCAAACATAAGTCCATCGAGATAGTAGTCAAACCTCATGAAAGCACTCACTGCCGTGTAAAAAATATTTTTTGCAATATTTTAAACAAAAAGTAAATAATATTTCTCTCAAATCAGTTGATTTAAACGTTAAATCAGATAACCTTCCCTAAATAATGTTTAAAAAAGTATATTTTATGTTGGAATAATTTTTTTAATAATGGGAATTTCTTTGTGGACAGAATTTTCAATCTATTTTTCAGCCATTTTTGGCGATTTCAAAAAAATAATAAAGAAACAAAAAATAATTCCAACTGGAAATACTGCAAAAATTCTGCTTATTGGAAATATTAAAATTAATCTATTAGCTTGAAATTAAGTCTAAAATAAACGCTACAAGAAAGATTTTTTCATTTTTAATCAGTCATTTTAAGTTATTTTTTTGCTAACACTATATATATATATATATATATATATATATATATGGTTCTTGTTATATTCCTAATAAACTTTTGAGTGTTGATTGGTTGTTTTTGATATAGAGGGCCTCAAAAAGTTGCATTTTTTTAATCATTTGAATTTAAAGCATATTGACAAAACCAATATACTACACTACGAAAATAAAGATAAAAGACTTCAAATTATCGAGGTCATTGTAGTGGCCTTATTAGGGCCAGAAATAAAGACACGAGAGAGGAATTGAGTTAAACAAATATATTAACAGAAAAACAGTAATACAAACGAGAGTGTTAAAGCAAGAATATTTGGTCCGACTATCAGTGCTGATTGTTGCAAACTACGCTCCCTTAAAAGGCAGTACCTGCTCTCATTTATAGCTGGGAAAGTCCATGCGTGCATGGGTAGATTACCATAGTCCTCTATATCAAAATCAACCAGTCAACACTCAACAAAATCTATTACGAATATAGCAACAACATATTAAATTGCATATAACATTTATATACTAATGCCATTTTACATTTCTACCAATTCCCGATCGGCTCAATCATATATATATATATATATATATATATATATATATATATATATATAGAATTAATGCCGCGTGACTTGAAGTATCCACATTTATCATGCTGAAGTAAAATTGAAGATCTTCCCTACAAAACGTAGAATCTTGAATAGGTTCGCTTTCATACATATTTAAAACTGCCTGTTTCCTTTGTATATACAAACGTATATCTAATTCTTCTTACTTTGTATCCGTATACGTTATTTGCAGTAAAATACATAAATGTCTGTTAATAAACGGGCAGCAGCTGCAGTAGCAACAGTCGGTGTCATCAAAGCCCCTACTTAAACTCCCTATTTTTTTAATTACGTGAGCGTCACAGATATCATTCGGGAACTCATTTCCGTCGACGGAAAACAAGGAAAAATCAAAGAAAGATTCTCATCCATGTGGATGCAAAGGATCGAGAAATGCTGAAAATAAAAAGGAAAAAAGAAAAAGCACCTTTTGTCCCCCGACTCCATCCACACAATTTGCGCATTCCTTCCATACCACCAGTTCTCTATCTTCATTTCTGACATCATCAACATCTATATTTTATCTACACCATTTCGCCCGCTTCACCACGCCTACCCACTTCTTGCCTACCTTTTCCTTAACCATTCTCGCTTCTGAAAAAGCCATCAACTCGTTTCTATTTAATAATTAAGATGTTGTACGCTTTGATGTGATGTCAGTTGCTCGAGAGACGATATCGCTGGAGAAGAAGAAGGATGAAAGAAGGAAATTGAAAATAAGTGAAAAAATGAATGAATGAAAGGAAGGAAGAAAGATAGAAAGAAATCTGAACAGACACGAAGAAGGAAAGAAAGAAAGAAAGAAAGAAAGAAAGAAAGGAAGAAAGAAAGAAAGAAAGAAAGGAAGAAAGAAAGAAAGAAAGAAAGAAAGGAAGAAAGAAAGAAAGAAAGAAAGAAAGAAAGAAAGAAAGGAAGAAAGAAAGAAAGAAAGAAAGAAAGAAAGGAAGAAAGAAAGAAAGAAAGGAAGAAAGAAAGAAAGAAAGAAAGAAAGGAAGAAAGGAAGTGGAAAGACTTTTGTAAAAACAAAAAGGTGGAGAAAAGAAAAACAGAAAAGGATGAGGCAGTCAGAAAGAACAAGAAAAAGATTTACCGAATATAGAAAATAGACGAAGAAAAAAAGCGAGAACGGAAGAATGAATGGGAGAACAAACAAAAAAATGAAAAAAATTGAAAAGAACAACAAAGAATGAATGAAAGAAAAAGTGAAAAAGAATAGAAAATATAAATAAAAGAAAAGAATAAATAAAAATATGAACGAATGAAAGAAGGAGTGATTAAAATAACGAAAGAAAGAAATGAGAAAGTGAATGAAAGAACGAAAGAAAGATGTCAGAATTTAAGAGTGAAAGTCGGCAAGAAAGGGTGATAGAAAGAGTGTACAAAAGGAAAGATTAAAAGGTGAAGAAAACGTGAAAAAAGGAAGAAAAAAGAATTAATTGCGAGAGAAGAAAAAACAAATAAAAATAATGAAAATCAGAAAGAATGAGGGAAAATGAATGAAAGAAAGGAAGAAAGAGAAAAAAAACGAAAAAAGAAAGAATGAAAATGGGTGAAATAACGAATGGAAAATAAATGAAAGAACAAAAGAAAAATGCAAGAAAAAGATCGAAAAAAAGAAATAAAAAGAAAGAATGAAAAGAGGTGATATACCAAAATAAAAAAGAAAAAAATATAGAATGAACGAACGGGCAAAAGAAAGAATGAAAAGAAAAGGACGAAATAAAATAAACAACTATATAGGAAAATATGAAGTAGAAAAACTTTCATGATATTAAGAAATCGACTTGAAAAAAACAATGTGAATGCACACACACACACACATACACACACATAAAGAGATAGATAGACAGAGAAAGAGATAGACAGAGAAAGAGAGAGAGAAAAAGGAAAAAAGAAAGGTAAAGTTCAAAGGGAATAAGAGGCATAAATTGTGATGGGAATTGAAAGAGATAAAGATCCAGACAATAGTGAAAGGAGGGACAAAGAACAGGTAAAAAAGAGGAAGAGAGTGAATATCTAATAAGATTAGACACAATTCACAAGGTAGATAAATTCACAGAAGCAGTTAGTGTTTGGAACTCTAAAAATGTCGGGTGGTAATAGCATTTCCGGAGGGCTCACAACCAGATAGGCATTCATGTATTCAGGACTCGAACGAAAGCGAGCTGTCACTCAAGAGGCAGGTGTTAAAACGTGGAGATTTTCTACCTGTCAGCTACTCCATTGTTTCTTCCAGTCTCTTTCTGCTTGAATGCGTTAGTTGGCAAGGGAGGGAATGAAATAAACGAAATTTTCTCCTACGAACAAGAGAATGATTTGAGTTTTATTCTATCTTATTAATGACAATACTTCAAGTCAGAAACTTAGGATGTTTAAAAAACATATTTGCCGCATCCATTTGTGGAACGCCAGAGAACTGATCGGCTGAAATGTGACGTTCACATCAGAAAAATTCGAAGATACTAATTCACACAGTTTCATCCCAGAGAATTTGACAAAAACTTGATCAAAGAGACAGGTTGATATTAACAGACTTAATTAATAGATAGATAGATAGATAGATAGATAGATAGATAGATAGATAGATAGATAGATTTTTACGCCAGGTTAACCCTATACAAGCCCCGAGGGCCACTCAAAATAGAGGGTCACGTTTGGAAGCCATTTGAGTGTGTAGGAGTGGAAGATAACAGTTACCTAGATAGAGGATGAAGGGCGGAGAATAATATTTTACCCACATGGGCTTGGAGGCACTTTTGAACGCTATCAAGTTTGGAGAGTGAGGCCTGGTCAGCTCCGGCACAAATATGAGAACAGTTCTCCATTTTTGGTCTGATCTGGCTCTTGTAAAGGTAGAGATTAGCAGGAGGGGTCAGGTACTTAGTGGAGCAGTACAGGGAGCTGACCATTTTACCTGCATCCTTAGCAATGGATGTGTGAGTCTGAAGCCAAACAGTCTATCAAGGCACAGTACTTCTCCTGGAGTACCTCTGTTCATCCTGATGGTGGTAGTTTGGGGTCAGATCGGTGATGTTGAAATGTAACTAGCTTGGTCTTCGAGGCATTAGATGTAACCAGCAAGTTTTTACCCCATTGGGTAGTTCGTCCAAGATCAGAAGAGAGTTCAGTTGCCAATTTTTGACCATCGAGAAATTTACAGCTGCACCCGTATATAGTCGTATTATCGGCATAGATGTTTACAAATGATCTGAGTATATTCTAATGTAGATCAGCTATGTAGATCAAAAAGAGAGTTGGTTCGTGGTGTGACCCCTGGGGGAGGCCTGTGTAGACCTCTCGGGCTCCGGAGGACTGTCCATAAATTTGAGATAGATAGATAGATGGATATGAAGTGAATAAGATAGAGAGATAGATATGAACAGATTGAGATAGATAGATAGATAGATAGATAGATAGATAGATAGATAGATAGATAGATAATATCAATGCATATATTTATACAGATATTATTTATCGGGACCAAGCATATGGATAAACTGTGCGAAGATCATTTTTGTGCTTTGTTCCGTAATTTTTTATATTGTCATTATCAAGAAGTATTTTTTGTCAGTGATAGATAAGATTTCATTGACTACATACTGGCACTTTTAGATGACCTGAATTGGAATTGGAATATTTTCAAAGTGAGGTCATATGTAAATGTTAAACGGAAAAAAGATTTGTATGGGACATTTAGACATTTTTTCTAATGCACTATAAGTATTTTAGATAGACTTCAATATAGTATATGCTTTTATATAACGTGGGTTGTTTCTTTGTATTATAGTGGCTTCTAGAATTTCACGACTTTCTTTGCAGCATGTCCAATATAATATTTTCGATTTATAACTAAAATGTGTCTTACATTGATACTTTTATTTTGTTTTTTTGTGATGCGATAGTCGATAGTTGCACGAATTGAACTATGTTTCGACAAGATATTTAACACGCATGCAAAAACAGGAACAAGCTTGAATATTCTTGCTTTTCCGTTTAAGAATTCCATTTACGTAGATATACAGACATTAACGGATAGATAAATAGATAGATAGATAGATAGATAGGAACAGACTTATATATATATATATATATACATATAGAAACAAATTTTATGTTCATATATATATATATATATATATATATATATATATATATATATATATATATATATATATATATATATGAACATTCAACATTCAGCAATAGATAAACAGAGTTAGAAATGTAGATATATAAGCGTTTTATTAGCAGGCAGATAAATAAGAACAGACCGAGATAGATAGATAGATAGATAGACATGGACAAACTAAGAGTTAGATAGATAGATAGATAGATATGGACAGACTAAGAGTTAGATAGATAGATAGATAGATAGATAGATAGATAGATAGATAGATGAAAACAGATTGATAACATCGATATAAACAGGCTTATTAATATATATATATAAATATATATGGACAGATATGCTTGAGCATTCTGAAATAGACAGACAGAAAGACATATTCAGTCTTAGAAATGTTGATATATAAGCGTTATATTAATAGATCGATAAATAGGTAGGGATTGAGATAGATAGATAGATAGATAGATAGATAGATAGATAGATAGATAGATAGATAGATAGATAGATAGATAACAAGCAAGCATTCGTGATTTCTGAAATTCCCTCGGAAGGCCACCGAACGTGACAAGTATAAAAATGTGGAAGGCTTACCTTTTGGATCTAACAAATAGTTTTTTTTTCTCCTTTTCCCGTTAGGTTACAGAAAGCGATGGACTCCTGAGGGAATCCAGAAAAGTCAACGACTGAAACGTGATAAAAGGCAACAATCACGAGGAATCTGGCCCAAATGAAAAAAACAAAAAATTAATAGAAAACACAACTTGCCTAAGAAAAGGCCTTAGAGTATAACGGTCGAAATATTGTGATAGAAGAGGACAAAGCTGAAGAAATAAGTAAAACTTTATCTCAGACAAACATAAATAAAAGCCAGACATTAACCTGAAAAACTTGTGACAAAACATGGAAGCTAATTTAAATGATATTGTATAAACTATCTTAATATTTGTCTGTCGGCGTACTTGTCCACTCATTCTGTCTGTTCAAATCGATCTGTTAATATTTATGTCCGATCGCTACATGTGCTACTGGTACAATGTAACTCACTACCACGTATCGCATGGTTGGTTCCTTCCACAAGTCTTTCTGGGGTGGTGAGGCTGATGTCTAAGCACCCAGCAAGGTAAAAATCAAGACATGTCAAAAGGCGGAGGGCTTCCTAAACTGAAGTCAAGCTCCAGGGCGGTGGTTTCCCCAGATGGAATCGACATTCACATGTCCTTGACTATGGCGATCCTTCGAACGCGGAGACATCGGCAGTACCTGACCGTGAATGGGGGGTGATGGGCTCCGTCAGGTCCGCTTGCTCAAAACACGCTACGAATGAATGAATGAATTCTTCAGCTAGCTTTCCAACCCATACATGTAGAGTGGGGGCTAGTCAGGTATTCAGCTGCGCCGTCACATTAATGTCACACCCACTCATGGGACTGATGATGATGATGATGATGATGATGATGATGATGATGATGATGATGATGATGATGATGATGAAAAACAAATCGTCTCAGAAAATCAGAAAAGAATACCAAGATGTGTTCTGAAAGATGCTGTTTAGAAGAACTCGTTGATACTGTGTTAACACCGGGTGAATCTAACGCAATAATCACTTTCTAGTAGTAAATTAATGACAAAATGAAAGAAATTCTGTGTAACACATCCACTGAAGTCGAAAAGGATGAAACGCGTCACACAATATTTTTCCACTTTGTCATGAATATATCTAACATTGTTCTAATATATAAAGGTTTATATAAACACCAATATAGATAAGCATAATGAGTATATATATAACAGTTTTCAACTAACAGGAACAGCTCGTACGTAATTAGTTTGAAACCGCAAAATTATTGCAGATTTTATAGGTACCTAAATATCTCATGTATATGAAATCTAAATGGGTACTATGCTAGACTTGATACCCTGCCATGTTTAAGGAACACACTCTTTTCTACTATTTTAATCAAAGTAAAATAACAAAAGCAATTATAAGTTATTGACAGAAACGTTCAAACTTAAGTACCATACCGTAAACTACTGCTTCTGTGTCTGTCGATATGAATCAGACGTCAGAATTTGCTTACAATAGTGATAACACCTACAGTCTTCGAAATAAATGCGATAGTCAAAAGCAATTGAATATAACAGAAAAATTGAGAATTTATTCGTAACTTCGACCCCGATGTAGAACAATTACTTCCGAAATAAATAAAATGTTGAATAGACAGATCTTAGCCAATGTAATATTTGCTGCCTAAATATACCTGATATATATATATATATATATATATATATATATATATATATATATATATATATATATATATATATATATATATATATATAAGTATGCATATATGTACATTGAAAATTCCTGACGTGTGAACCGAACCGAATGATTATAAAAAGGTTCGTGTACGAAACTCTGGAGTCGAAGTATTGAATATTACATCAATCAACTAAGTCACAAAAGTTATATGTATTAATATATATATATATATATATATATATATATATATATATATATATATATATATATATATATATATATATATATACAGATATGGGATAAGAACAAATGGAGTATAATTAATATAATCTGTAGGATTTCATTTTTAAAAAAGGGCTCAATACAGAGTAGAGCTTAATATTATTAATTATAAGATATTAAAACAAAAACATGTTAAAAATCGCTACACAATAGCTTTCATGTTTCAGCACTCAAAATGTGCTTCCTCAGGTAATAGTAAATAAATGGTGAGTAAAAAACTATTTCTAAATTTCAAAAGCAGATAAAAACAAAACAAAATTAAAATGAGTCTTGTGAGTGTATCCTGATTAAGGTGTCAGACCTAGGCTAAAAAGGGGGTAATTTTGATCAAATTTTGGGTAAAAGGTGGTTTTAAATATAATCCTAGACAAGATCATGAGTGACAGACAAGAAATTAATACAAACTATAAGAGATTTGCAACCTTATATCATAATTATGAAACAAATGTAACATATTCAATTTTATAAGAAGCTAAGGGGAGGCATAGGAAGACAATCAAACGTATAGCTAATTGTAATATATATATATATATATATATATATATATATATATATATATATATACATATATATATATATATATATATATATATATATATAAATATAAAAGTGAACATAGAAGTCAACAATTAGAGGCGACAGTCTGTTTCATGCTAGATGCAATCGTCAGGCAACTAGTGCTGTTATTTTTCTCGGCTATTTATATATACGGGTCAGTGGTGCATTGTGGGTAGTCTATTTTGGCGGAAGTCGTTTATTTATTTATTTGTTTGTGTCAAATTATTTTGCTTGTTTTTATTTAATTTAATTTTAATTTTTTATCTTATATATTTATTTATTTATTTTATTTTGATCGGTGTTTTTATTAACGTAGTAAAAATCGGTTATATAGCTTATTGCGGGTAGTCTATTATGGTCGTTATTTTACCGGAAGTCGTTTATTTGCTTATTAATTTGGGTCAAATTGTTTTGCCGGTTTTTATTCATTTTGATTTTAATTTTTTATCCCATATATTTATTTGTTTATTATTTTTTTTATTTTGGTCAGTGTTTTTATTAACGTAATAAAAAAATTGTTTATATAGCTTATATAGTTTATATAGCACCCTACACAGAATATTCAACAAAAACACAGTAAAACTCAGCTACAGTTGCACTGAGAACATGGCACAAATAATAAAAAAGTACAACAGGAAAATTATTAACAAACCACACGAACAAATTAAACCTACGTGCAACTGCAGAATGAAAAACGAATGTCCTCTAAACGGCAATTGTTTACAAAACAACGTAATCTACCAAGCCACGATAAAATCACCAGATAATGAAAAAAAAGTATACATAGGAGTAACTGAAGGTCCTTGGAAACAAAGAAATTATGTACACAAAACATCTTTCACAAATAGTAAATATGCGAACAGCACAATGCTTTTTAAGTATATCTGGGAAATAAAAAACAAGGCGCACACCACACCAAAAATATCTTGGAAAATAAAGAAAAAATCATCAGCCTACAACAACCTATCAAAAACTTGCAAACTTTGCTTGGAGGAAAAAATAGCTATCATTACCTTCTCAGACCAAAATAAATTATTAAATAAAAGATCCGAGCTAATCTCAAAATGCAGACATGAAAACAAATTTTTACTACGTAACTTAAAAATCGTAAACGGAAAAAAAAAATAAATACATAAACAAACAAAATGACAATAATATAAGCAAAATAAATTAATCCAAACAAATTACCAAATCACACCTACGAAACAAAATCAATAAATAAAGTAAATAATAAATAAATTATCAAACTATTATGACCAAAAAATTAGACTATAAACGTGCGTGAATCATGATAGCTAAATAAATTTCTTTCTCAGTGTATCGCTTATTTTACATATATATATATATATATATATATATATATATATATATATATATATATATATATATATATATATATATGTACAATGGTATATATATATATATATATATATATATATATATGTATATATATATATATATACATACAATGGCATATATATATATATATATATATATATATATATATATATATATATATATATATATATATTGGTAAGGGGTCTCTCCTTTTCAAACAAATGGACTCAACCGAGGTATACATATACTACCACCAGTGAATACCCGGGAGAAGTCAGTACGTAACACAAGAGTCACCGTCACGAGAACCTAAACTCAGTAAGGAGTCATACCGCGATACTTCAATACAAAGGCTGTATATATATATTATTGCTACTAACCCGCATTCCAGGATCTACTAACCCGTATTACCAGTTTGTATTATTACGTTAATACCTTTATTTTCCTTATCTATTCCTGACGTTTGTTATTTATTGATATCGGATTTCATCCCGGAATCCACAACATATATATATATATATATATATATATATATATATATATACCATTTTATATATATAAAGTGTAACATTTTTGCCACTGGAATCGAACCTGTATTCCTATACGGAAACCGTCATTCGACCTGACATGCTGTACAATTCTTAAGAATTTATCAGAAAAAAAAGAGTATCTATTTAAATAAATAAAAAACGTATGACCAGAAATATATATATATATATATATATAGGGGTAATCTTACCTAGGAGTAAGATATCTGTGTCGTGTCAAATCAGTTGGGTTTTCGATCCCGGCTTGAAACAATCGGACGTCTAGCCACACTGAGGATCTGAGATACAGCGAAACAGTCTATGGATGACTATATATATATATATATATATATATATATATATATATATATATATATATATATATATATATATATATATATATATATATATTGTAATTCTCGTAAGAACAATAATTTAAAAGTTTACCTATGCGTGCAATAGCTTGCTGTAGAAAATCCTTATAAACACTGATTTGAAATCATCGTTGAAACATACAGAAAGAAAGCTCTTAACATTGATTCATCATTATGTAAGTATTTAACTAACTTCTCGCTAAAACTAAAGTCAGTTATTAAAAAACGAAATGTGTACGTATTTTCCGGGACAGTCTGTATATAGGACTATTTAATTTATTCTTTGTTTTTTTCCCTTTTTATTTTTTATTTTTCTCGTAATAAAGAAAGATTTATCTCCAACATTATTTAATGGATCCCCTTTATTTGCATGCACGGGCTTTCGACAAATCAATCTGGAGCTCTATTAGTCACGTGACAATTTTTCTGCGTCATCTTTGACCAGGACAACCAGAGAGTCTCTTTACTCCTTCACGCAACCCCGAATGATTAATCAGTGATGCGATTAAAAAAAAAAGAGAAATGGAAAAGAACAAGATATTTGCTGAAATGATAATGCATTGCAAAAGAAGTGAAGGGTGTCCGTAAGGCTCTGGTGATGTTAATTCAACCGGTGCAGATTTTTTGTGATAAGAGCGAAAAATAAATATATAAATAAATAAATAATTAAATACAAGAAAGAATTTTAAAAACGGAATTAATCATACCATGTCCACCTATCTCCCTCGAAACTGGGTGGGCACACACGAGATATCATTAATCCAACCACAATAATTTTAATAAGACATCACAACATGGAGGACGTATCTAATCACTTCTAGAGTCATACTTCATTCCCCGCTGGCCATGTGACCTTTTTCGTCATCACCTGGGTATTTAATTTAAAAATAAAAAGAAGGAAAAAAGCAACGGCAGAAGAATTGAAAAACATGAAGAAAAAAGAAAACGTTAATCTATAACGTTATGAATGTGTGGGAAAACACAAAATGACCGACAATTCCGGGATAACCGCCAAATTTGTTACATCATTGTTGTCATGGTGAAGGGCCGATTTTATTAGGCAGACAAACTAAGTGTACATTTTTATTTACGAATAAATAAAAAAACGTTGTAAGCCAGAAAAACAACATATATTTGATTAACACAATTTATCATATACTTAAATAATGTAATATATATATATCTATATATATATATAAATATATATATATATATATACATATATATATATATACATATATATATATATATACATATATATATATATATATATATATATATATATATATATATATATATATATATATATATATATATATATACATATACATATATATATACATATATATATATATATAGATATATATTCATATATATATATTATATATATTACATGTATTACATTATTCAAATGTGAACCTTTTAAAACCCTTTATTCTACATTCAACATCATCACTTAATAAGACACCGGAGGTGTTGAAACAAAATGGTTATTTTTGTAGTGATTTTATAACATATTTATGTTATAATTTTCGAATAAATAATTATATTTGGTCTACTCAGTATTGAGCACTCTTTTAAGAATAGTAACTACTGGTTATTGGAATTTATTCCGTATACACCAATCCTATACTTGGATATATATATATATATATATATATATATATATATATATATATATATATATATATACATATATATATATATGGGATTTTCATTTACACTTCTGCTGCTTCAAGTTTTTTCTTCCTCACCCTTACTTGTCCAACATTCACTGCCATATAAGCGGATGGATATCAAACAGCAATCCAGCTTTTTGTTTCTGACGAAATAGTTCCGTTTCTCAGCTTAGCGTTTGGAATGCATCTTTTGCTCGTCCAATGCGTATTCACATCTTGATGTAGAATTTTCCATCGTTTGTTAAAAGGCTTCCCAGATATTGGAGCTTCTGCATCTGTTTGATATGCATCTCTTTAAATACTAGTCCTCAATATTTCTATTGGATTAATAACTGGACAGAGTAGCGGCCTTTCCATTCATTTGGTATCGTTAAAACAATTGCTGACAAAATGGACGATAAAATGTGACATAGAATTGTCTTGTATGAATATAATCTTTAGCTTAAAGCTAGATCATTGTTATATTATATTATGGCAAAACTTATATTAATTCTTTGTATTTTTCTTGAGATCGTCATCAGCTTTGAAGGGAGCCTATAAAACTAGCTCAAAATATTAGGCCACGTCCTTATAGTGATTTCCAAGCGTAGCTTAGATGTGGCACAAGGCCGAAAGTAGGGGGCAACCAGCGTGGTTCGAAATCATTACTCAGTCGGAATTGTTCTAGCGTGATAAGCTTGCTAATCATTACACCGCCTTGAGGTGCCCAAAATGCCACGTCCTTATAACTGCCTTCTAACTTGTGTTAGCTGACAATTTCCATGATGGACTTGGATTCCAGATCTACATTCATTACTAAAAGTAATTGCTGAGAAATCAGTTTTCATGTATCTCTTCGTCTAACTGACACGTTTCATTTTGTAACTTTTACTTAAACACGGTTATTTTTTTTATGTTTTGGCCAATGTTTTTAAGATTCAAATTTGTTTCTTTCTGTTTTGTTGTTAGTCATTATTACTTTTTTATTTATTTATTTATTTTTTTGTTAAAATTTTAATTTCCTATCTTCTCTTTTTATAATATTCTTAAAACCAGAATTTTTAGCTACTGTCATTTTTTTCAGTTGATTTTTTTCGCTCTCTATGGCTTCGATTCAAACGACATAATAATGTTTAACGTAAGCACATACATCATTTTCACTCGCGCCTTTCTCTTTAAGCTTATATCTTTCTTACGACCCATGGCTAACAATATGTATTTGAAGTTGAAGAATAATATCAATAATTAAGTTATAATATTAGCTGACCACTCTTTTTCGAAGATACACGTCTACTAGGGCAGCTAGCCAATCCCTATTGCAGACGCCCGTACTGGCACATTTGTCTTTGCTCAACAAACACAGAGCCCACCTGTGGTTTATACTGTAACTATGCTGAGCAAACCTTAGTTACAGTTTCTGGGAAAGAGCGTGTTATCTAGCGTGACCAACAATTTGAACAAGGCCAACACGTTCAAGCCCTCGGGCAGGATGACTTGTCACTTCGTGCTAGCACAGCTATTGACGGCCCACAAAAGTTCCGTCTACCCAATCAATTTCACTCACAAGGCTTGGGTCAACCCGTGGTATGGTTTTCAGTCACTTTCCAAACGTGCCGCACGCTGAAATCGACCTCGATCCAGTCCGATAATATCGCCTTCCTGACAAATCGACCGTGGTGATATATATATATATATATATATATATATATATATATATATATATATATATATATATGTATATATATATATATATATATATATATGTATATATATATATATATATATATATATTCGTTATATTCACTTACGCAAATACTCTTGGAAAGCTTTGGCTAATTGGTAAGACTTGTATCACTAAACCATTATTATCTAAAAATAATTGTGTACAAAATATTTAGATTTCTGCATTAAATAATCGATACAGGTTGATATGCCCCCATAAAAGCAAGCAAGCAACTATGCAATATTTATTACTTACCATTTTATTAAAAAAAACTATGAAAACAAGTTTTTTTTATTATTAATTTTAGAAAATCTTCTCCAAAGAAAATATATAATTTCATTTTCATATGTTTCAGCTTTATTAAGATTCTAATTATCGCTTTTTTAAAGCAGCAAACATTTTGCCAATGGAATGAAGATAGATAAATTTATGGCGGTGCCAAGGGAAAAGTTAGTGTGCCCAACATTTTTAGCAAGACATCTATTTTCTAAAGTTTTCTTTTGTCATTATGTTATGTCCACTTGAATTTCCTATTCTAGACATAGCTACATCTGACCACAAGAGAAATATTGGAATAATTTTCTATAACTAATAATAATAATAATAATAATAATAATATTAATAATAATAATAATAATAATAATAATAATAATAATCATAATGATAATAATAATAATAATATTAATAATAATAATAATAATAATCATAATAATAATAATAATAATAATAATAATAATAATAATATTAATAATAATAATAATAATAATAATAATAATAATAATAATAATAATATTAATAATAATAATAATAATAATAATAATAATAATATTAATAATAATAATAATAATAATAATAATAATAATAATAATAATAATAATAATAAATTCTGCAAATTTACTATTTTTCCCTTTTTTAAACAGTTCGGTAGTTTTAAGAAAATCTAATTAAACATGTTATTTTGACTTATTTAGATAATTCCATTTTATTTTTCAACCGCCTTCAAATAATTAGTGGTAATGTGAAGTATCATATGACAACAATGCTTCTTAAGAAGAGTTTTTAACTAACAATTGAATTTTGATCAAAAAAAAACTTTTTATCTGCACCAATACAATTAATTAAAAATATTATCTGCAGAAACATTGCGTACAGATCGTAACTTTATTTAAAATCCACACACACACACACACACACACACACACACACACACACACACACAAATATACATATATATATATACATACATATATATATATATATATAATTATATATATATATATATAATTATATATATATATATATATATATATATATATATATATATATATATATATATATATATATATCAGGTTGTTTGGAATATAATGTCCGATTTTGAATTAAATATTTTTACTGGGTTTTAATATATAATTATAATAGTATCACAAAGTATATTACTCATTCATAATGATAAAATTTATATCAATCTTCTTCAGAATTTAATTTAAAATATTATAAACGCCTCATCTTGAACATGAATAAAAGAAGAGATGATTTACTTTTATTTGTATCAGTTCAGGATATAAATTATTCTCATACATAAACGATGATCTCACAAAGTATCCTCATTTCTTATACCTGACAATTATAAAATTTAAATGAATTATTAATAACACCTATGAAATATTTATTCAAATATGCTTTTAAATAGTGTTATGCAAATTAGATATTATCATTTGTGTTGTAATCACCACTTGCTAATAAATACATTCGAACTAATGTTACCTTTATTATCATAATTTCGAATTTGTTTTTGCATAGCGGTATTTATTTATTCGAAACTGTTTCTATTTGTCCCGTAAATTTATAACAATAAATAATATTGATAAAATTTAGTATTTTATTGTAATTTGTGTTTTTCTTTCTAAAACGAATGTTAAATTTTACTTTAGTTTACCATTCAAAACATAAAACAGAAGCAAATCTACACTATTTACATTGTTCGGACTATCATCCTCATCTTTGTTGCCATATTTATCACAACTTTTCGGCCGTTGTACACTCTTGTACACTCCGGCCTTCTTCAGTTGGTTGGAATGTCGAACTAAACCCTTTATTACACTCACTGGTGTAGTCTGTTCTAGTTCCACGTGCCATGGATGTCAGTTATCAATTATCTCCTGTTAATTCCCCTCTATAAGCTCTCCACTGCCGTAGCCAGGTATTGAACTCACACTCTTTGGGTACGGCTTCAAGAACACCAAAACGCTTTAACGCGAGGGAAAGTGGAAAAATCAGGTATCGCTGACCACATATGGAGAGAAAAGGGAAATCACCGCCCTCTGTGGGATCAGGTTGAAATCATAGACAAAGAACATCTTTGGAAAATTCGTAAACTTAAGGAATCAGCACAGATGCTAGGCCACAAAAATCATCCTGAGCCGACCAAGCATAGAAATAAATACAATATGGGAACCAGCCAGAGAAATGCAATAATAACAACAACAAAAAATTGCTATATGAACTCTGGAAAAAAATCATGGAATGATAGCAGCAAAAATTGCAATATGAGCACTGGTAAAAACGGTTGCTGAAACATTAGGTTTATAATACCCAGAAATTCACACACAGATAAAGGCGTTAGTTAGATCCAGTGCCAATACCCAAAGAGTGTGGGGAATTTATAGAGAGGAATTAACAGGAGTGAGTGTAATAAAAGGTTTAGTTCGACATTCCAACCATCTGAAGAAGGCCGGAGCGTACGACGGCCGAAACGTTGTGATAAATATGGCAACAAAGATGAGGATGATAGTCCAAACAATGTAAATAGTGTACATAATAGCTCATCTCAGAAATATAGACAGAAGCAAATCTAATATTTTTATGTTACACACGAAAAATTCATATTACTCGGATATTATTTAACTGTATCTTTTTTCCAAAAATTTTGACATAGAAATCCTGGTCCGTATCTGCACTATGAGTTGACTTGTAGTATAGAACTTCATGATCCTATGTGACTATTAATCAGTGCTTTAATTAATTTCTCTTCACTATAAAACATTTTCCTAATTTTCAGTTAATTTCTGAATTCATTTTCATAACGTTTCTATAATAAAATATTTTCTTGCATTTTCCTACGCAATTTTTGTACGAATTTTTCTATATCTTCAATAGATAAGCTTAAATATTAATGTTTTTTAGTTTTTAATTCCACGAAAACAAGTGGGTCATAACAGGATCAGATGTTAAAAAAAAGGGAGAGGGAGAAACGAGAGAAATAAGATGTTCTCAAATGTTCCCAGCGTATATGAACGATGTGTTTATGTAAGATATATGATGCGTTTGTGGGCGCTTGTGTATTGTAGAGTGGATGAAACACATACTGTTTATTGGTAGTCTTAGTCACTGTCTGATAACAACTTGTTCGTCACTCAAGCAAATTTAGCCCGAAGGAAATTCCATCCTGTTCTTATAAACATCTCCCACGTAACCTTATCGAGTGATCATCACAACTTTTGACTTCCCATAATGCCTCAAGGAAGGTGACTTAATACACACAATGCGCGCCAACCCTAACGCCTCTTTTAAATGAATTGTCCACTTCCATTTGGAAAGAAAAGCCAGAAATGTGGCCTTCATTGTCAGTTTGGAATTTCGATCATTATTTATTTATTTGCTTGATGCAAAAATTTCAAGCATCTTTTATTTTTATAAATTTATGAACTCATTATTATTCAGTCAATAAGAGTATGTGCAAAAGTTCCCAGCGCTCTTCTTTTGAATGAACGATAGAAAAATTAACTAGAAACACTTACACCCCACTTATATTTTTGGCGAGGGTGGGGGGGTGCGTCGAATGACTTCTTTTTTATCGTGCACGCCACCATAAAAGAACGATTCTACGTTTGATTCGATTAATTTATCATTGTGTTAATATTCTTGGAAAATGCTGGTTAGGCATTATGGGTTGAAACGAATAGTCAGAAAATGACGGGTCTGAAGATTACATCATCTGTGGAAGAATGTACGACACTCTTTCCATTAACGTATGCTGCGTCGTATTTACAACTTGACGAGGAGCCCAAATGCTTTCATTGAAGTTGGCCCAATCAAACTCTGAAATGCATTCTAAACTACACACTGTCGCATAGAACTAATTCTAATCGCAGTTTCCTACTGTTCAATGTTGTTTCTGTCTCCTGTCATACAATTCATAACAATGAAAAACGTAATTATTTTCCGCACATCCTAAGATATCTATTTTTGTTTCCAGTAAACATGACGATAAACACATCCACATTCTGGGTACGACGATAAACTACATCCGATAACAAGGCCTCTGATCAAGAGGTGTAGAGGACCGTGGAACCACCTCTCAATTGCTGGTGTTTCCAGGTCCTCCCTGACCCGGGGTGGTAGCACCTGTCAGGGTCTCAGCTATATACAAATAGTTACCACCCCCCCAAAAAAGGGGTTAAACTATGAAAGTATCAAAATATGTCTTCATACCAGCAATACATTTAAAAAAAAAATATTACCAGCAATAAAAATCTTGGCGACATTAAATAACCTATTGAGGTTGATATGTGGCAAAACAAACCAAACCAAACCAAAATATCTTGTGTAGAAATCTTTTTCAGTGTTTAGCAGGAAACAGGTGTTTTTTCTCCACTTGGAATAAGTTTTGATTGCATATATCTTTTAAATAATTCTGCGAAGTTTTGTATCAACCCAATATAAATTACTAATGATTTCCCTTGAAAGACAATTCGTCAGTATTTCATTATAAATAAATTTTCACATGAAAAGTAACTGATGGCTTTTTCGTAGCATCCTTTCACAGAAAATCTCAAATCAACAGAACCAACTTCAGTATCCTTATTAGTGTAATTAACACTTCCACATATATTCTATTCATCCAGTCTTTTTATCAGGTTGTTCCAATCACTCCGCCAATAAGGTTTCACTCACCAATTTCTCTCTCTGCTTCTCTTTAAAAGCGACAGATACGATCTGACAGATCTTCATTTCTATATTTCGATGGCTAAATCTGAACTTTTGACTGGGACCTCATACAACTGCAATTTTCTTTAATTTTCTGCTTATATCAATGATCTCGGCTGCATATTTATTTCCAGACCAGTGTTCAAATACAAGAAACCTATAGAATTTTACAGACTAAAATTCTTAACCTAATAAGTTTCTCCCCATTCAGAGGATTTCTGCGATAAAAATCTTCATACTATTATTTTCTTTTCTGCTGTACAAAAACACAGCCTTTCGATCATAAAATATAATATTTTACTTCGTGGCTGGGAATAGTATTTAATAGGAGTATATATGTTCATATATTGTTCGGTTCACTCTCCTCCCTGATCTTTTGGACATGGGTAGACATTTATTCTTTGTTTCGTGTTTAGTATTATGTTTCCGGTCACTTCTGAAGTCTACTTCCACTCTATACTTCTAACTTGTCGGACTGAACTCTGACAAATCTAGCAAGGGATGCTAAACGGTTTCGGCCTCAGGCCAAGAACAAAAAGAACTCGTCTGATCCCATTTAAGGAAAAGTACGGGCCGAGAACATTTCAGCCTTGACTTTATTATCCTGCCAAGATGTGAACGGTTGCCTATTCCCCGGTTCATACTCTTCCCCAGTCTTTAAACAGGAGTAGGGTTTGATCCCTTGTTCAGGGTTGGCTTTCCGGTTCCTTATAAAGTCTATATCCGCACTATATTTCTAACGTCTCTGGCTGAACTCTGAAAAGTTATTCCCTAATTAAATCTTGACCTCTTCAAGTCTAGAGTTAGCTGTTATCTTTTCTATATAGATCAAAGAACTTCACTTTTTTATCTTTCTTACGCTAATAAAACACCACACAGTAACCCTCTACCTTGAATGGCTCTTGGGCTTTGTATTAGGTGAAAATTTAACGAACAAATAGGAAAGGTTTATCAATCTAACATGTTTCACTTTTATTAAAGCTTCACATGAAGCTTATATATATATATATATATATATATATATATATATATATATATATATATATATATAAAAGTGAACATAGAAGTCAACACTTAGAGGCGACAGTCTGTTTCATGCTAGATGCAATCGTTAGGCCACGAGTGCTGTTATTAAAATAACCTCTAAGTGTTGACTTCTATGCTCACTTTTATATTTACACACGCTCTATCTCTGATATTGAGCACTTTATCCCATAAATATAGCACACTTTAAGACTATATTTCTTCATATATATATATATATATATATATATATATATATATATATATATATATATATATATATATATATGCATATATATATATATATATATATATATATATATATATATATATGCGACCCTCCCCCTTCTCAGTCCCTCTCCCACCAATACCATTCACCTTCTAGTGTTCTGACCCTCCCTCTTCTAAATCCCGCTGCCACCAGTACCATCCACCTTCCTGTTCTATAAGTTTGTTGTGGAATTCGATATACTACAACTTTTTAAACCTGCCTGAAGACATCGTTTCTTTTTTCCCCTTACAACTAATTATTCTTTTTCGCCTCCACCAACAAGAGTAGATATGTTCGCTTTGTTCCCTTCTCTTGTTTATTGAACAGGAGTAGAGGTTGATGCCTTGTTTCCTGTTTAGGGTTGGTTTTCTGGTTCCTTATAAAGTCTACATTCGCACTATTCTTCTATCGTCTCAGACTGAACTCTAAAATGTCATTCACTTATTAAATCTTAACCTCCTCAAGTCTAGAGTCCGCCGTTATCTTTTCTGCATAGCCCCAAGAATTCCATTTCTTGCCTTTTCTTATACGCATACAACATCACACAGTATCCTCTACACTGAGTGGCTGATGGGCTTTGTATTGAGTAATATTATTTTAAAAAATAAGTTATTACGTTTCCCATAGGAAAAAAGTGTTTAAACTAAGATAAAAACAAAGATGGGGAATGCTGATTTTGAAAGCAGAGCGTCTCTCCCCTTTGAGAAGATTAAGGCAAGAAATTTTCTAACTCTTTCTTGATATTGCATGGTAGAAACATTACGTGGACTAGAAAGTTATCCTATCTAACTAGTAGATTTCCGGGTCGAGTGGTTAATGCGTTGTCCACGAAAGATTAGTTCCCAAGATATATAATACGAGTTCAAGTTTGATCAGAAGCAACAACCTCATCCTGATGCTTCGTTGTTCACTTTAACGGTCGTAGAGTACATTGAATTAACCCTTTCTGATAAAAACAAAGATAAGTTGAAGTAGTTTAAAATAACGCGGATACACGATATACCGATAAAAGTCGTTAATAATGTTTTAATAGCAGACTCGAAAACAAAAATGAAAAAAAACCCTCTTCTACAAGGTAGTAAAGAAAAGCAAGAAGAAAAGACTACTAATAATCTGTAGAAAGACAGTATATATAGTTGTTAACAAGGACACCCAAATAATCCTATTGGAAGCGTTAAAATCAAACAGGTCCATTTTTAATTCAGTAAGAGTGTTGTAATAGATAACAAAAATATGAGACAGAAATTCAAAGAAAGATAGGGATAGAGAAAGATGTCCTCTAGAAATGCAGCAAAGTATTAGGAGAAAAGAAAATGCCTGAGAAATAAGGAGAACAGTGTTGAACTACTAAATAATATCTAATCTCCTACATTCCAGCGATTTGAATTCGAACTCGGCTCTACGGAATTCGCATTCTGAGCCTCTAGTCATTACACCACATCATTGTTTCTACCAAAGAGTGCCAAGAATATCAAGATAAGAATATGTGAGAAACGCATTTTAAGGAAAAATAGGAGATGTATATTTATTAGGTTGGTGCAAAAATAATGTCGTTTTCTCACATGAAGTTGAACGTCAAAAAACGACATTATTTTTGCACCAACCTAATATAATCAGAAAGAGAGATGAAGTTTCTTGGACGCATAATGAAGGCCTGGAGAATGTCACACTCACATTGAAGGCCAGAGAGGCAATTAGGAGTAACCTACTTAAAGTGTCGTTTTGAATAGATAGCATAACAAAGAAAATGATGAATTGTAATATTTTATAATCATTTCATCCGAAGCAAGGTAATAAAACCACTAAGATGCAAGGAGTTACTAAGTGTTAGAGAATATGAGAAAAGGAAACCAACTATCGAAGAATGACAACATTAAAATAAGAGGAATTAAGAAACAAAAGATAGCGATTGATACTGCATTTAAAGTTTTCAAGATCAAAGTTGACTGGATAGCAAGAAGCGGGTAGAGAGTTCTGCAAGCGAGAAGTACTAGTGAAGAATCTGTTTGCATAGAACTTACGTTATATCTAGCCAATTCAAGTGTAACATGATGAGGCATTGCCGCCAAACTAGTAGCAAGCGTAAATCCATAAAGTCTAGGTAGCAAAGACGAAAGGTCATAGAAACCTTTGTCATGAAAATATTTATACAAAAGGCACATGGAAGCTACATTACGGTGGTGGGAATGTGACTGAAGCCGAGATGCTAGATCAGGACATTGCAGAATGTTCATTGTATTTTATCAAATCCATAGTAGAGGCACCAAACCAGATGTGATAGCAATATTTAAATACTTAAAAGTTTCTTAGAGCCAGAAAAAACAGGAACATGTGGAGGGCTATCATCTAAATATATATGACGCATGAAAGAAGAAGCTAAAAATGAATAATGGCCATACTCAATTTCTGAATTGAAATAATTAGAAACACCCTGAAAAGTCGTCACTTGATATGGTTCCTAATAACTTCTTGGTTTCCGGACCCATTACTGACCAATATTATATTAAAATTGCTTTGGCGTGACAAAATCGCAGTTTTTCTCTGAGACACCAGGACTGCTTGAAGAGAAATGTTGCTATTTTCAAAATGGATCAGTTTTCGATATGAACAGATTTGGGTGGATCAGCTGAAAAAAAAGGAAAAGAGAGGGGAAAAAAAAGAGGAAAAAAGGAAGCTGGGCATCACCTGTCATTTAATTGGAGTCGTTTGGCGCTTTGATGTCGAGAAAATACTAGCGAGCCGTTTGAAGCTCAGGAAAGGACGCCCGCACGCACACGCGCGCAAACACACACACACACACATACACACACGCACGCACACACACAGACACACACACACACACACACACACACACGGGCGCACGCACATAAAACAAATAGGTTTTTATTCACACGAATGGTGACAATCATTTATTCATACACTGAAACATATACATAGACGCCCAGGCACACACAACCAGACACAAGGAATATTTTATACACCGACTGACAATCATAACGTCACACACACACAGACGCCCGTATACATAAACACAGGCACGCACACACACAAACACACCCAGACCCATATATATATATATATATATATATATATATATATATATATATATATAGATAGATAGATAGATAGATAGATAGATAGATAGATAGATGGATAGATAGATATGAACACATCTAGATAGATATGAACAGATTGAAATCGATAGATAGATAGATATGGACAGACTAAGAGTTAGATAGATAGATAGATAGATAGATAGATAGATAGATAGATAGATATGAACACATCCAGATAGATATGAACAGATTGAGATAGATAGATAGATAGATAGATAGACAGATAGATAGATATGGACAAATTAAGAGTTAGATAGATAGATAGATAGATAGATAGATATGGACAGACTAATAGTTATATAGATAGATAGATAGATTTATTCATTGACATTTTATTAATTACTTTTAATTTTTTCTAATTTTTTGAAAACTAATGAAGAGATCCAAACAATTAGTTGAACTCTTCATATGCAGTAAAGTATAGGGTATGTGACGACATGCCATTATTTCAATTTAGCAGAATCGTTATGAAATTAAAGGATATTCCAAATATCACAATATCTGTCAGATTAAGGAAACTCTATGAAACTCAAGGGTTCACAAATTTTACAAAAACTAATGTATTTTTAAACATGTTCCTAGGGAAAATTTATAAAGAGAGAAGTAATGAGAAAAGGGTCTGCTTCATGCTGTGAAATTAGATTTAAAATCGTTCATCCATTGTTTCTTGACCTTTTCTGTTTCTTCAGATTGTAGGGATGGCCCAGGTTTTACTTGCCTCGGCTTGATTTCTCTTCTTGCAGGCCATTTCTTTCTTTTGCATATGAACTCATGCGTTGCACTAATATTGGAAGAATATTTTGTGCGGGTGAAGGGACATTGTTCGAACTTTCTAGTTGTCCTTAATGTCTTATCTACTTAACTACTTGCAGGCATGTTCATCTCTACATTGTACTTTCTTCTTTTTTTTTCTTAAGCTTATCACCCCAAGCAAGGCTGGAGGCCACTAGCACGCAAGGGATTACAGAAGGTTTGGAGGAAGAGCAGATAGGAGTGGTAAAGGAGAGGATATGGAGAAAGATAGTGGATCGATCAAGGCAAGGGGGTTACAGAAGATTTGGAGCGAGAGCAGATAGGAATAAAAGGTGAAAGGATGTGGAGAAGGGAAGTGGATAGATTAAGGCAACTGGAGATGTCGATTGACGTTACACTTAAATAGTTGGAGATTGTATTTGTCAGGAAAACAGGAATAAGGAAAGGAGTTCCACGGGCGAGATGTGCGAGACATGAAGCTATTGGAGTAGAAGAGACGTCTACATCTAACAGTTTCAACGGTGATGGGTTGGGAACGGGATGCCAGCCTCGTAGGACGTTTAAATTCATAAGGCCTAGGAACCAGCGAAAGCAACTCCTCGGAGCAATTACCGTGAAAGTACACAGATCATGTGTCCACCTTTCTATTTCACCCTATCGCAACGAACAGAATAAAAGTAACTACTTATCGCAGGTCCTACAACCTGTTTTGAGAGGGATTACTGGTAGGGCGGCCAAAGACGATTATCTCTATTTCTTAAGACGAAGTCATGGGAGTCACGTGATGGCCGGAAAGCGATGTAAGTTCGTGGGGTGGCAAAAAGCGTAGTTGCTATTTAGCACTGGGGGTGGGGAGTCATGTATGCTCACGCCAGTTGATGATAATGCAACAAGGTAACTAGATTGTTAGGGAAGTGTATTTTATATATTTGTTTTTTTCGGTCGTAGCGAGTGGAACAGAAAGATTTATAAGTTTTAATCTTTTGGTCAAGTCAGATTTTGCGAGGAAATTTGATTGGGAAAACATCTGTCGTTCAAAGGACTTTCAGATTTTGACAGGTAAAAAAAATTGCTTTGTTTATGTTCGCCTAAAGCTTATCAGACGAATATTTAATGTTATTATTTTGAATGCAAATGTCCTTGAAAGTTGGCGATATTTAAAGTCTGGATAAGTTAAAAAAAAACAACAGAGTAAATGACACTTTTCTACCATTCTTGTGATCAAAGGAGGGTGAGAAAATGCGTGTGTAGATGGGTCCTTATATATACATCGTTTTGGCGAAAGGCAGAGAGAGGTAGCTGAAAGACAGACAAGAGACAGCCAAAAGCCAGTCGGGAGGATTGACAGGAGAGATACATCGATAATTGGCTGATCAACACACGCAATTCACACCCGCCTGAACTTAACCCGATGGTCCAATCTCTGATAAAAGTTTGAGAACACACGCTTTGGTTCCAAGTCTCTACACCTTCTAGAGGTGTTAAGATATATCAAACTTTTGTAAATATTCTGTCTTTATTTACTATTATTAAAACTATCATTTTCAACCAAGACCAGGCTTTCTCCTTCTCCCGACAAGAGCACGACTTTCTTTCCTTCAGCCCAGTCGTCAAAGATAATACCACGGCTTGCTGAATCAATAAGAAGTGTAACCCACTCTTTGTCAGTAAGAAACGCAACACTTAACAGCAACACTAGACGACCGACGACCTAATTGGCACTAACTCCTTGGCCAGTTTAAAACTGTATGTAACCAACCTGACCCTACAGTCATCTCAAGTTAACGATATCTACGAGAGATAGGGTCTCAATTGTATGGCTGCACGCCCTTGGGGAAGAGGGGGTTACAATAATAGAGACTGCTAAGGCGTTAGACTTAATATTAAGCCCACAGCGGTAGGGAGAAGAGCCAGCATGGTAATTCGAACTTCAAAGAACATACCACCGGCATGGCCTTTTTCCCTTCGGGAAATATTACAAGTAGCGCCCTCTGGCTTCTTGCCTTTCCACTCTGCTTGTTTTATTCATATGTTACAATTTCTTAGTAAGGGTCGCATTAGTGACAAGTAGGAGGCACGGTGGAGTGATGGATAGCGGCTCGGACTGAGGAATCGGAGTGCCGAGTTCGAATTCTAGTCGAATCCACTTGGGAAAGGTATGAATCCTCTTCTTCTCCCCCCAGCTATGGACAGACCGGATTCTTGGATAGAGAGAAAGAAATGGAAACCTACTGCGGGAAAAAATCTGCCTCGTCAGTTATGTATCAAAAGATACATGATCACCCAAGCATGTATCACTGACTGACTGATAGATATATTCGTATAAAATAAATTTTTTTTTGAGAATAAGAAATGTTTATAATTCCATTCTTTCAGCTCTCCCGTTACGTTTGTATATTAAGGTGTTTCTATATCATGGTTATACTAATGCCTATAATGGGGAAATCTAAACTGGAAATATTTCTTCTTGTCTACAACCCCCATTACATCAAATGCCTTTTATTACAATAGAAGAATTGATTTGAAGTTGTTTTTCAGTATTTTCAATTTTGGGTTCTTTCGCTAGTTTTCGGATCTCGGTGTCGTATTTTCCATCCAAATTTACACAGCATGCTTGGAAAATAATATGAGTACCTACGACGGTTAAGAGAGCAAAGAAAACTACTTGGTCTCACCAGGTATATAAAGGAAACTACCAGTCTGCCCGTTTTCCTTTTGGGAAAGATTACAAGTAAGACCTTCTCGTGTTTCCTCCTTTCACACTGCTTGTTGCATGCATGTAATATAATTTTTCTGTGAGAGATAAATTAATGACAAATATGTATATATCATTATAAAAATTTCTTTAAGAACAATGCATGTTTGTCATTTTTTTCTTTCGGCTATTCTGATCCGTCTGTGCATGGGAAAATGCAAACCGGTAATATTCCTTCTTGCCTAGCAAGTCCAATTACATCAAGTCTCTTTTATTACACAACTTGCAATAGTCACGGAAGAATTGTTTTTAAGCTGTTATAATTGTTTTCGCATGTTTTAATCTCTCTGTTTGGGTCAAATTAGTAACAAGGATTATAATTGTATAGAATTTTGTGTATGACATAACCGCATACAAAAATCTATTTTCGAAAAATTCATGGTTGTCATTTCTTTCTTACAACTATTCTGTTCCGTCTGTGTACTAAGATTTTATTATATCACGGTTATAATAATAATGTCTAGAATGGGGAAATATAAACTGGAAATATTCTTTCTTACCCAGCACGCACATTAATACACACACACACACACACACACACATATATATATATATATATATATATATATATATATATATATATATATAAAGACATTTATCTATATATATATATATATATATATATATATATATATATATATATATATATATAAAGACATTTATGATATGTTTAACGTTCTTTGTATAGATACAAGTATTTAAGCAAATATATAAAAAGAACGTTAAACATATCATAAATGTCTTTAAATAAATTGTCGGACTTTGTCCAATTCAAATATATATATATATATATATATATATATATATATATATATATATATATATATATATATACTGCACCATCGTGGTTGCTAAAATTCTATAGACAAGTCTGTAATCGGTTTATACTCAGTCAAACAAGCCGTCCACTTCATCAAACTCGTGTTTATTCATTTTCTTCTCTGAATATGGTGGAGAAATTCTCCTGCATAAAAATTACATTTTTGAGAGCGTTTGATGTTTACTTGGGTCAGTGTCTTAACAGCACATGTTACTCGTCATGGGAGCACCACTTCAACATTTATTACCTCTTTCCGAAAAGATGCCACAACCTCCACCCCTCCTTGTTGATGTCTCAACTTGTAAGGGCAGTTTCACTATTCTATCGGTATTTCCATGGCAAATATTCTGACGAGCTGCATTAAATAATTCAACCAGTTCAGACCTTCACATCTAAAACACACTATGTCACGTACAGCTGGAAGAATCAACATATCCTTGGCATTTCACAAGAAGAAAATTCCACGCCGAAATATTGTTCCCAAGACCCACTACTTTGTAGAACAGACTCCTGACAGTGTTTCCTCGAACCTCTTAAGTATTGACATCTTAATGTCTTCAACTCTCGGGTCATTAATTGATTAGTTTTCTACGGATTATCAACCCTTTGCAGGTTATTTAAAACCAGAAAATAAATTTTAGATTTAAGAATTTTTTTTGGAGTTTTTTTGCTTGGAGATAATACTGATTTAGCGATCAACTTTTACTAATTCACCCATAGCTGGGGGGAGAAGAGGGCATTTTATTTTTCAAGGGCATTTGCGCGTAAATTAATATAACGAACCCAACTGAAATTGTATCTCGGCTCTCCAATTAACAATTCCCAGCCATTATTCATTACACCACTCGCACATCCACGCTCACAGCACCTGGTATTCCCAAGCGGTCACCCACCTAGGTACTGACCAGGCTAGACGTTGATTAACTTCAGTGAGCGTACGGGAACCGGTTTTTCAACCTAATATTGCCGTAAGCCGTCGAGTCATCTGCTGTCTACCCTTCTTTTCTATTTATATGCCATGTCTTTTCAGGACATTGGCGATCATTTTTCTCTATCTCCCTCTATCCCTTGCAGCGCTCAACAAATTCCCTCCTCTGCTTCCCTCCCAGACCACATTCTGTCATCTGTTTGCTTAAGCCCGCCAAGTATGTCACACGTTGTTTTCCCTTGTCTCTCTTTCCCTCTATTCGACCCGTGAGTATCAGATTCTCCAAGCCCTGCTTCCCCATTATGTGTCTCAGAAACTTCAGCTACCTCTTCGTGATATTGAGTACAAGCCTCCTCCTTGTTTTCATCCTCTCTAAGATCTCATCTTTGCTCGCACGCTTGGTCCATGTTATCCTTAGCATCCTTCTGTAGAACCACATCTCTGTCGCCTCGAGTCTCTTCTTCATCTTTAGGGAAATCGTCCAAAATTTGCTGCCATAAAGAAGGACAGATGTCACGTGACAGTTCAGTGTTACCAAAGATATCAACCTGTCTCGCAGCACTCTGCCCAGCATTTGGAATGCGTCCTTTGCCATCCCAATACGCCTACGGATCTCAGTGTCGCACTTACCGTCCTCTGTCAAGATACTTCCCAGATATTTGAACTTCCGCATGATCGTCAGTAAGAGGATGAGCCCTAAATGCGATCTGAAGGTCGGGAACACTAGAATCAAGCTGTCTATCCTACATATCGTAATAATCTTCACTAATTTCCTCTTATATTCACACACCAAATTTATTCAGTAATTCCTGTCTTGCCTGTCTCTATCCCCTTGTCTCAAGTCCCCACCTTCCGCTCTCGGGTAGGGGGTGTTTCCGACTTCGACCAAAATGAAATTCACGTCAATGTCTTCGTCAAACTTTCTTTGACTATTATTCATGTTTAAGCTGGTCCTTCAAAGACGTCTCCGCCACTGTCTCCAGATAGGAGAAAGGGGATATGAAGGAAGACTATGACTATTCTGATACTTGGATGTGAGGGGGTGCCGATTACGACTCCCAAGACTTCAAGTTTTATTGTGAAAGCATTTCTTGTTTGGGCAGAGGAATTTCATGTTTACTTTCTTCTCCTTTATCCACACAACAACCACATTCAGAAATCCTCTAGCTTGAGTGGCTCCTAGGTTTTGTATTGAGAGAACATGTATCAGAAAAAAAAAATCCACCCAGCTATGTTCCAACCGTCCGTTTCTTTGAGACTGGCACAGCTAGCAAAAAAGAGGAAATATCGACCTTCATCTGATTCTATTGCCGAGCTCATTCGCGTTTCTGTATGAATTTCTTTTCAAGAAGCCTTAGTGGTATGTTTTGCCCCGTTATTTAGGACTCGGCATCTCTCTTACACTGCCACAACACCTAAAAACTTCATAGATTCACAAAAACGGATTTTTCTTAAAAAATTATTTCCTGATACAGGGTAGAAACCAGAAGAGTTTACACCTCAAATAGCTTTTGCTAGACCTGCATTGGAAACGTCAAAATTACGTGGCGAATGTTGATCATTTTTTCTTATATCTCATCCTGTTTTCATTTATGTAACCTCTAAGCGTATCAAACATTTCCCTTTGTTCTTTAAAACAGATTCGCAGCACATTTAAAATTTCCGCCATTTGACACTTCGAAATTCAGGAAATGTCATACAAACAACTACTGTTTGTTTACAGCTGTGCAGAACAAACCATTTTTTATTCAAGCTGCGCAGATAGCGATCGCCATCATTCAAAAAATAAACATTTAGTTTCCAGTATTTATTTTATATATCGAAAAAATACGAAGTAACTGATATTGTGCGATAGAGCATATATATATATATATATATGGTTTGATGGGTAAATTGTCGCCATTATATATTTTTAATTTCGCGCAGGCGGTGCATTGTTTTTTTTAATTATTTTGTCGACTGCACAGTATAGAAGACTCAGTTGGGAACCATCATGGTGCAATCACTCTGCCAGAAATTTGGAAACGGCATGCTGTACTGATGCCATTCGCGTCGAATGCTCCAATACGAACATTTCAGAGAGTTTGGGTGTCAATCTGTGGATAATGAATAGGATTCGGAAAGAAGTAGATGAGTCTAATGGTGACTCCGAAGGTGTTTGGCGTAATCATTAGTGATAGCGAAGTTATGCCTTCATTCATATTTCCACAGAGCTTCTGATTCACCACGGAGACCTACATCAAGTGCCCTGAGAAGGTAGTGCTGTCCAAGGTCAAGAGGGTGGCTTCTGGTAGACCCTATATCTAGCAAGAAGACTCTGCACCATGCTACACAAGCAGGAGAACCCAGTCATGACTCTCAGTCAATTTCCGTGACCACCTCACCACTTACATCTAGACACCTAACTCCCTGACTGCAAACCATTCATTATTATGCATGGGCGCAGTTGAGTTAAAAACCAACAAAACCAAAGATGAACTGAAGGGAACTTAAAAACGAGAGCGTCCAGAAGAGATGCAGGAGATTCCGAAGTCATTCGAATTTTCCTAATATGCATATCGAGGGAAATCTACATCAATAGATAGATAGATAGATAGATAGATAGAAATATTTAAATTAATTTAAAGAATTTGAAAAACTAATATAGTCATGCTTGTTACAAAGTAAAATCCCAGCATTTGCCTTGATAACGCCCATCAGAGGACAAAACGTGTTTGGAAAGATAAATTTTAATTTATCTTTATCCATATCCTCCTTTTTCAGATATATTCTAGCTAAAATTTCAACTACCCCCACCCACCCCCATATATATATATATATATATATATACACATATATATATATATATATATATATATATATATATATATATATATATATATATAACGTTATCCTATCATCATTAATGTTTGTAAATATTGTCAGAAAATATCAAAAAATCCTGTTTTCTTGGTTTTTTCATTATCATGGCATCCATTTTTAGTAGAAACCTCGTTTTAACAACTCATAAGATTCGTAATAGCATTTTC
>OZ038505.1:42192755-42215255 GCA_964036315.1 Acanthosepion esculentum
TTAGAAATGTAGGAGTAAGTTAATTAAACGGATCATTTTCATCGAGAAATAATTTTGTCTAAATACAGATAAATATTTTATTTGTAGAGATTTGTAAAACGGTTAAGGAAAATAATCATTCATAAATTTACTAACTTAAGTTGATTCACCTCCCTTACCAGTACTATATAGGACAGGAAATATATCAATAAATACAAATGCAATATATAAAAATACACATTAATAATAATTATATCGTTTGATTACGATTAACACTTTTAGTACATTAAAAATGGTCTAATGGATCCATTCATTTTTTACGGTTTATCAACCTTTTGTGGGTTATTTAAAACCGAAACATTGGGATTGTAAGAATAATTCTTTTTTTTTTTACGAGTGACTATTAGATTAAACACTTTTAAGAATAAGAGTGATTTTTTTCAAATACAAGACCAACTATTTAACCCTAATGCAGGGGGGAAGATGGATTCATACATTTCCCAAGGTTATTTTATTTGTGCATAAGTGAATGCAACTTACCCAACTGGAATTCGAACTCGGCTCTCCGAGTCTCTTATTTGTAACATGTTGGTAACTAAAAATCAATCTCTGTCTAGTCCGTGGTTCGAGCTGACTTTCACTATATTTTGGAGGATCTATCCCAAAGTGGGAAGCTTGCTTTGCAATGACGCCGAAAACAAAAACCATTTTGCATCCAAGTACTTCCATATTTGTTGACGACCGGAGCAAAAGCGATCACGTGGACTGTTCGCTTCTGTCCCCACATCAAAGAGATAAGAGTTAATAATGCTGAAAACGGCAGGATGCGTCCTCTTCGACCCCGCCCTTTTCAATATGGACACCTGCTGCCGGTCATGCCTACAAGGTGGGGGAGTTGCGGAGGTCATTTGAGGATTTCAATCAGTTTCTACTTGATTATTTTTCAAGCCAATCGTTTCTCTTCAAATCTTTCTTTTGTGTCTTTTTGTCCTTTCACTCTTAATTCCATATTTCTTTCTTTCTTTTTCTATCTCATTTCAATTCTTTCTTTCTTTCTTTCTTTCTTTCTTTCTTTTTGATAGCATTTAATTACATATTTATTTAATTATTTCTATTTATTTCCATATTTCTTTCTTTGTCTATCGATTTCAATTCTTTCTTTGTATTTAATTCCATATTTCTTTTCTTTCCTTCTTTCAATTCCATATTTCTTTCATTCTTTCTATTTAAATCCATTATCTTCTTTTTCTATCTTTTTTCTTTGCTGCTTAGCAAATCATTCTGCTCTTTCCTTATTTATTTAATTCCTTCTTTTCAGTTTTTTCTTTCTTTCTTTCTTTCTTTCTTTCTTTCTTTTTTTTCTGCTTTATTTAAATTCTTTCTTTCCATTTCTTTATTTCTCTTTTTTAGTTTTCTTTCATTTTTATGTCTTCCTTTTTTATTTCTCTTCTTCCCACTCCTTTGTTTCTGATTTTCCATTCATTTTAATTTCATTTCATTCATTCTGTCTTGTTTTATTCACATTTCTTTCTTTCTTTCTTTCTTTGTTTCTTTCTTTCTTTCTTTCTTTCTTTCTTTCTTTCTTTCTGTATGATTTTCCTTTCTTTCTTTCGCCATTTTTTCTTTTTATTTCATTTAATACCTTTCTCTGTTTCTTTCCCATTCTTTTTCCTCCCGGTTAATTTTACTTCTTTCTTTTCATTTCTTTTTGGATTGCCTTTCTTTCTTTCTTTCTTTCTTTCTTTCTTTCTTTCTTTCTTTCTTTCTTTCTTTCTTTCTTTATTTATTTATTTCCTTCTTTCTTTCTTTCTTTCTTTATTTCCTTCTTTCTTTCTTTCTTTCTTTCTTTCTTCAAGAACTTCTACAATGTCGTAATACTTTCTTCCGTCTTTACTTTTCGACCAAAACAACCACAACGATTTGATATTACTTCATCTGTTCACCGTCATTACATTAGCCTTTTTCCCTCTTTCTCATACGTTGTCTCTTCCATCTTTTCCACCTTTTTCTGTTTTCGCCCTCGGCATTTTCCTCTTCGTTATCTACATCAGGCTTTTACTTCGCTTCTTCTTTCTCATTCTTCTTTGTTTCCTTTATAAATGACATTGATGAGAAACAGGAAGAAATGGGTCGTTTTTTCGCGACCCAAGATGTCTCCTCCTGACCAACAATCGATCCATCCATCTCACAATGCTAACATACAATGCTCACAAATGCAACAATCATTTAGAAATGACAGGAAAATATGAACATCCATTTGGAGCAAAATCCATAAGGAAAAAAAATGAAAATTACTTTGCCAAATATATTTCAAAAGAGTAAAGATATAAACCAAAAATTTCCTATAGACACGAATCTAATAAAAATAGTATTTTGAAAACATAACAAAAATAATCATTTTAAATGTCTTCAAAGCAATTAAAGTCTATTTCATCAGATCCTGATGTGGGGAGAGATTAAGTTAATAATAAACAAAAAGATTAATTCATTTTTGTCTAATTAATTTCATTTTTACAACTGATTTACTGCTTAAATCAAAATTAATAGGAGTAAATAAGTTCGCCTATCGTCCAGTTCACATTCCTTCCCGGTCTTTTGAACAGAAGTAGAGGATTATTCCTTGTTTCTTGTTTTGGTCTTCTGGTTCCGTCTAAAGTTTTTCCCTCTCTTTCACTTCCAGTATCTTCTTGCGTCTTAGTGGCTTTATCGCCGTACTTGAGATGAATTATTATTATCGTTCATCCTCCGCGGAAATGACAAATGAATCCGATCTTCCCCCTGAAAAATCTGTTACAGTTGTGACATGGAACGCTGGGGGTTGAACCAGGCCGGGAGGCAGAGCCCTCTTGATCTTTCGTTTTATGGCGTCTCTATTTTTTGTCCCTGATTTTTTTTCTCTTCAAAATCAGACACTCCGGACCTTACAAAGGAGTGCCAAACACTTCCCCGGTGGAATGGGGAATGCCACAATGCTTGAGAGACTCGTTTCTTTGGCCTGCTGAGTGAGCGCTTGCCTGTAGTTAGGTCGCCATAGAGCAATCTCTTCTGGGAGTTGACAGTCGTCCATGCGGCGGACGTGGCCAGCCCACCGGAGCTTATAGCGTAGTAGGATGGCACGGATGCTCTCCATCCCAGGACGCTGGAGCACTTCAGCAATTCTTTTTCATTGGGACATACATCCGCCCTCATAGCAAATGTCCTACAATAAAATAGACAACCTAAAATATCGATCCCTGTATCAATGTTCAAATACCGACGAATCTACGCTTGGCAGATCTATTTATTGATTAGGCTAAATTATAAATCTCGAAATGTTAATGAAAATTTTTTTAAAGTTTTTTTTCGGGTTTAGATCTTTCAGGAACAAACAAAAAACTTAAAATATTAAGAACATATCATTTAATTTTAAGAATACGGTGTCAGTTTAATGGTGGAAATTTTTGATGCACGTTTCGTCATTATTTACGAATTTCGCTTGGAATCGCGGAATCTATCTTTTTTTTTTTAAGCATTTCTCCCCAAGCAAGGCGGGAGTGCCATTAGCACGCAAGGGGTTACAGAGAGCAGGTGCAAGAGTAAAGAGGCGGGATAGAGGAAAGGATGAAGAGAAGGACGGGGAATTGGATCAAGACATCTGAAGATGTCGATTGATATTGCATTTGAAAATTGAAGATTGTAGCTACCAGGGAAGCAAGTAAGAAGAAGGGAGTTTCACAGACGGGAAGTGCGAGACATGAAACTATTGGAGTAGAGGAGACGGCTACATTTAACAGTTTCGACAGTGAAAGAGTGGGACTGAGATGCCAACCTAGTAGCACGCTTAAATTCATGCAGTTTGGAAACCATCGAATGTAGCTCGTCGGGGCAGTTACCGTGAAAGTATTTGTAGAAAAGACAGGGGGAAGTGACGGCACGTCTGTGAGAAAGTGACTGTAAACGAGATGCCAGATCAGGACCAATCACATTGCATATCAGTCTCTGGATTTTTTCGAGGACCTTGAGCAGCAGTATTCCATGCAAGGGCGAATGGTTGATTTATAGATTTGAAGGATGGACTCGGGCTAGAAAAACTTTCTGGTGCGGTAGATGAAGCTATTCATTCAGTATCTAACAGAGATTAAGAGGTCCTGATATATATATATATATATATATATATATATATATATATATATATATATATATATATATATATATATAATTATTTATTTGAAAATTATAACATAAATATGTTATAAAATCACTACAAAAATAGCCATATTGTTTCAACACATCCGGTGTCTTATCAAGTGATGATGTTGAATCAACATCATCACTTGATAAGACACCGGAGGTGTTGAAACAATATGGCTATTTTTGTAGTGATTTTATAACTTATTTATGTTATAATTTTTAAATAAATGATTATATCTACTCTACTCTGTATTGAGCACTCTTTTAAGAATAATAATTGTTGGTTATTGGAATTTATTCCGTATATACCAATTCTATACTTGGATATATATATATATATATATATATATATATATATATATATATATATATATATATATACCCATGTACATAGGATCTATCTACGAAACTCCATAATTTGGCATGCACCAATCAGCTAAATGACAAACTTTATATTTGCATTAATTCTATTAGTGCTTTATTCTGATTTCGATCACTTTATTGCAAAGACAGCTTACCATACATGTCTTTACTCTCAGTCTCTCACTAACAAAATTGTTGTGTTCATCTGAAAATTAAATTTTTTACAAGTGAAGTGAAAAATGCTAGGTTTATGTATCGTACAAATTTTAAATTTTGTTATAGAAAAATGATGAATGCAACCATTCTTTTTTCTCAGAAAAAGACCCTAATGACGACATTGTGCTAATGTCGAAAGTGCTAGGAATAAAATAAATATGCATCAACATGGTAATTTTCTTTTTTCCTTTAATAAGGATACTAAGAAACGTGTCCCTAATTATGAGAGAATCCTATTAAAAATAGACAAAACTAGTCTAAATTATTTGAGACATATCTTAATGCTGTCAAAATATACGCAATATATATACACATACACATACACACACACACACACACACATACACACACACACACACATATATATATATATATATATATATATATAGTAATAACCTTAGTTTCACGCTCACGCGATCTTCAGACGGCTTGAACTTTTATAGGATTTAACGTTGTTAAGCGTTTTTTTTTTGCTCGGTCTACGCAATGTAGGCTTCAAGTACTTTACTGAGTAAGTTTGCTTTTAGATTATATTTCACTTTTCAGTTTTGTGGTTTTTATTTGAGGCACGTCACCGGTTCCGTATAGGATACAGGTTCGATTTCTGTCGGAGGACGAATATTTTCTATGAAAATTTCTCGGACATTCAGGCCGGTAAATGTTATTTAATACTGTTTATTATAAACAGAGCATTTACATAAATACTTGTATCTATAAAAAGAATGTTAAACATAAAATGTCTGTATATATACAAAGAAATAATCACGCATAGAATCAATGAGCAATATTAATGCGATTATTGGCGATATTGACGTTCCGATATTGTATACAAAGGTCAATAATAGCACATTTATAAGAAAAACATCTTTTGGTCTACAAACAATTATTTTGTCTCCAAGTCTTAATTTTAATGGAAAAAATATGCCTGAGGATGAATAAAGGATTATTCGAAAGTACTCGCATTTTAAAAAAATATAAACTGGAAACAACTGACAACAGTTTTATGAATGACGATCACATCATTCTATGGATTAACAGTATTTTAATGCATACAATATATTCTACCAGCGATGTGATAGCGCCAATAATCGCATTAATATTGCTGATTGATTCTATGCGTGACTATTTCTTTGTGTATATATATATATATATATATATATATATATATATATATATATATATATATATATATATATATATATATATATATATATATATATTAGAATTGGACATAGCCCGACAATTTATTTAAAGACATTTATATTATGTTTAACGTTCTTTTTATAGATACATGTATTTAAGCATGTTTATTATAAAACAGAGCATTTGCTTAAATACATGTATCTATAAAAAGAACGTTAAACATAATATAAATGTCTTTAAATATATATATATATATACTCAATAGTATCGGGAATCCGAGTTTGATGTAGAAGGTATTAAATTTGGAGTCGTGCTACTGGTGCGGATGTGCGCTGTGTTGTAATGGATATCTTCTGGGAATGAGAACTCGGAGGGCCGAGTTCGAATCCCTGTGAAGTTCGTTATAGTCACTAAACTCACAAATACCATTGGGAAAGGTATGAATCCAGCTTGATTGTTGGTTGAATAGCAGGACAGACTGGGTACTTTAGCCTTGGGAACTAGTTTACCGTAGAAAGAAATGGCAACCGCAAACTGCCTCTTCAGTCATGTATCGAAAGATACATGATCGCTCAAGCGTGTATCACGTGTGTCACATAACTGACTAACTGCTACTGGTAAAGAAAAATGTATATTTATCAATATATAATTTATAGATCTTGTTATATTACAACGAGCATTACAGTAAACCACCAGTAAATGTGCGATATTACGGAAAAAAGACTATTTTATGACCGCTACTTAAGTCGTAATGCATTGTCTTTAGAACAACTTTGTAAATTCTTTTATACTATATCTTCATGTGTGAGAGAAAACCTCGGTGGTGGAGGAACGAAGAAAATTACGTAAAATTTTGGCACTCTTTTATTTGTTTTAAAAATAACTTGCTTATAACTGGAGTTTTCTGTAATTACGTTGAAAGATGTTTTTTTAATCATTTCGCCCCAAGCAAGAATATAAAGCCACTAAGACGCAAGATGCGTGTGAGAGAATCTGAGGAAAAGAAAAATTGTTAAGGGGAGTGAACAATAAAAGAACAGGAATTAAGAAAACAGAAGATAACGATTGACATTGCATTTAAATTTGTGGAGATCAAACTTGACTGGAGAGCAAGAAGCCGGGAGACCCTTGCACAAGCGGGAAGGGCCTAGAAATTGTTGCCATAGACATTACGGTTAAAATATGGCCATTTCAGCTCATTATTCTGGTACTTCCTTTTGTCTACAAACTTGTGTGTCTACTTACATTTATTTCTTGGTGTGCCTGTAAACTTTTCAGCCGACTCTCGTAAAAGGATGAAACCTTGCTTCTAATCCATTCAGTCAATCAGTTATGTGCCATGCGTGATACACGCTTAGCCGATCAAGTATCGTTTGATATGTGACTGACGGGGCTGATTTGTTCCCCTCAGTATGTTGCTTTTTGTTTCTGCGGTAGACCAGTTGCCATCCAAGGCTATAGAACCCGGTCTGTCCTTTTATTTACCCATAGCGGGGGTAGAAGAAGAGGATTCATACCTTTCCCAAGGGTATTAGCATGTAAGTGAATGCAATGGATTCGACCGGAATTTGAACTCCGCTCTCCGATTCCTCAATCCGAGCCACTATCCATTATTCCACAAATTACCAGGACAATTACCATAAAAAATATTTATGAATAAAAGCACATGGAAGATACGTTAGGTTGGTGAGAAAGTAACTGACGTCGAGATAATAGGTTAGGACCAATAATATTGCATATTCTTTTTTGTATTTTATCAAGAATCTCTAAATAAATAACAGTGCACCAAACCATATATATCAGCGATATTCAATGCATGGGCAAATCGTAAATTTATAAATGCCTTGCCGTACTTCTCATATAATATAATGTAATATAAATGAATTTTAGACAATCAGCTCCCGTGTGACACTGAAATCAATAATCGATTAACTATCGAATAACGTATTGTTATCTGAGTATGGCATTCTCACAACGACGGTTGTAGTAAGTTTCGAATGGGAAGTTCCTCCACATCCGATATATTTTTCACATCTTTTATTTACAAAGTTCGTCTTCAATCCATACTCATCTTTATTGGATATTCTATACTTGCGGCTTTGAACACGAAACCATATTTAAGCTACAATTAACGTTTAAGCCTTGAGCAAATAACCCATGAGCTGGTCTCGAAGTTTATTAAGCCTCCGTTAGTAGCATGGCGCTTTTGAAAAATCCAAAAAAAATGCTTTGCTTTAATGCTTAGCAATTGGCAAGTTAAATTTTGTTGCTTAATCACGTCGACCTCTGAATACTCCTGTGAATATCGAATTTTGCAGACTTCCTTCCTCATTTTGCGTCTCGAAACCCCAATTCGCGCGTAAATACAATGAGTTTCTGAATGTATTCATCCTATTTCTGTACATTAAAAACAGCTTTCTTTGTTTAGGGGTACGAGTGTAATCCCTAGTTTTAACGAGGATTTTTCTTTAATTCTTTTATCCCATTTTCTTTTAATACTTTCATTAGTTTAATTCTTTCATTCTTTTCTTCTTTTAATTCCTTAATTATTTTAATTCTTCAATTCTTTCATCATTTTAATTCTTTCATTCTTTTTCTTTTAATTCTTTCGTTCGTTTCATTTTTTCTTTTAATGCTTTCATTCATTTCATTCTTTAATTTTTCTTTTAATTCTTGCATTCCTTTAATTCTTTAACTTCTTTTAATATTTCAAATGTTCTTTTGAAATATTTTGAAATATTGTTTAAGAATTTTCCTGTTCACTTGGAGATTGTATTAATTCTTTCATTCTTTTAATTCTTTTTCTTTTAATTCTTTAATTCTTTCTTCTTTTAATTCTTTAACTTCTGTAATTCTTTTTTCATATTTCGAATGTTATTTGAAATATTGTTTAAGAATTTTCCTGCTCATTTGGAGATTGTATCTCCAACACTAACATTACATTCTCTCGTAGATTAACCTGTCATTTGTCAAAATTTAGGGCAATTAGCGCACATATAGATCAACATATAAAAATAACCAATATATATATATATATATATATATATATATATATATATATATATATATATATATATATATGTATGTATGTATGTATGTATGTGTGTGTGTCTTTAGTGATATGAACACTGGTGTTAAATTTTAATTTCGAAGCAGTGTTGATCTTATCAACCATCAGCGATTCAAAGCTAAAACACTTCTTCGAACTAGCGTCATTCGTGGTCTACTGTTTGCTGATGATGTCTCACTTGTGGTACCATCCCTAAAGGAAGTCCACGAATTTGTCAATCGCTTCTCTGTTGCATACGAAGGTTTTGGCCTTACCAAAGATAAGAAAATTAAGGTAATCCGCCAGCTGCCTCCTTATCCAAACCAAATTCCGGGTGTCAGACAACCTCTACTAGTTCATCAATTACCAGACACTCCAATACCAATTGATGTGAAGAACTTGAAGTATGTGAAATCATTTGCATTTTTAGGAAGTAAGATGTATGTGAATGCATTCATTGATGACAAAATAAAAAATCGAATCACCAAAGCTACAAGGACATTTGGGTAACTTCGACACCGCCTATGGAATGAGAGTGGTATCAAATTCGAGACCAAAGTACAGGGTTATAGAGCAACCGTCTTGACCACATTGTTGTATGGCTCAGGATCGTGGACCCCATATCAATCAGCTGGATGTCTTTAACAAAAGTTCTCTCCACGCGATCTATCGTTATACTTTTGACGATAGGATATCCAATGTTGATCTTCTCGTAAAATGCAACATTGGTGGAATTGCGACTTCTTGATGCTGTCACAACTTCGGTGGGCTGGTCATGTTGCAAGGATGAGTGGCGACAGAATACCTAAGGTCCTCATGTATAGCCAGCTTGGCAATGGAGAAAGGAGTGTTGAACAGCAGTGGCCCAGGTATAAAGAAAAGCTAAAGAGTAACCTCTCAGCTGTCAATGTGCCTCAAACTAACTTCGAGCGACTTGCCCAGGATAGAAATAACTGGAGATATTTGTGCCAGAGTTGAATCAGAGATTTCGAAATCAGTCATATTCACTGGTTAAGAAATGAAAGACAATGGCGAAAAGTGTCAGCAAATATTCATGTGGCTATGTTCCGAGATCCTCGCTCTTGCGCAGTATGTGGGCATGTGTGCAAGTCTCTAGCAAGAATGAAGTGTCACATACGACACAAACCTAAAAAATGAAAGGTTTGTCGGATCCTCAAATATCGTCGGGAGAGACCATACATATATATATATATATATATATATATATATATATATATATATATATATATATACATAAATCAGTGTTATTGGTGAAAATTTATTTATTTCTCTATTGGATCATGTTATTTAAATCATGCTAATTATGTGTGAAAAATAATATCGCCCAAATGTCCGCCAAATCTGAAAGAAAAAGAAAAAAAAATCATAAGTCGCTTAAACTTAATTCACATTTAAAATTAGTCCACGTTATTGGAACACCTTTTATATTTCTCAATTTCAACCAATTAGTCCATGTCACGTTAACGGAAAAAACACTTTCAATAACAGAATTCGTGAATTACTACATTGCTACAATATTAAAAAATCCAGCGTCGCATTACTGCACTCTCCAAAAATTCTTAACTGTTAATAATAACACACTTTAAAAAAAACATCTTTCGACAAGTATCACATTCAATTTCGCCTTGGAATTTTACCCGAAATACACACACACACATATATATATATATATATATATATATATATATATATATATATGAATGAAGAAATATAGTCTTAAAGTGTGCTATATTTATGGGATAAAGTGTTCAATATCAGAGATAGAGAGTGTGTAAATATAAAAGTCAACACTTAGAGGCGACAGTCTGTTTCATGCTAGATGCAATCGTCAGATCACGAGTGCTGTTATTTTTCTCGGCTATTTATATATACGGGTCAGTGGTTCATTGTGGGTAGTCTATTTTGGCAGATATTTTAGCGGAAGTCGTTTATTTGTTTATTTATTTGTGTCAAATTATTTTGCTTGTTTTTATTTAATTTATTTTTTGTTTTTTATCCTTTATATTTATTTCATTTTTTATTTTGATCGGTGTTTTTATTAACGTAGTCAAATTTTGTTTATATAGCTTATTGTAGGTAGTCTATTATGGCGGCTATATATATATATATATATATATATATATATATATATCACGAGAGAGAGAAAGAGATAGATAGATAGATAGATGGATAGATAGATAGATAGATAGATAGATAGATAGATAGATAGATAGATAATGTGTGTTTGTATTTCAGTTGGGTAGCAAAGGTTCATTCAAATCGGTGTTGTTAAAGATAACTAACAATTTAATTCTGTAATATTTTCTTGGTGGCTGTTCAATTTAATTTCCACATCTTGATGCTGAAGATATAAAGGAACTCTTCATAGTTCTTATTTGTTCTTGTTAATCTTCCAAGATCCCAACTGATTTCAGTCATTAAAATGAAAGAAAGAAAGTCGATGAAATTCAAATATGGCGTGGTAGTTTGACATCTTTAAAATAATTTTGACATTTAACATTAGAAGATTCTAGATGCCACGAGAGCGTAATATTAATTTTCAAATTTTGTGGTGTCGCATTATTCTAACTTAGTGTGGATCCTGAAACTCTAAATACGTTTTCGAATGCCTATTTTTAGAGTTATTTATTTAGAATTATTATAATTGATTTTTTTTAATTGTTGATTATGGATAACATCTAAATTTTGGAAATGTTTGATAATTTCTTTTGCCGAGTATTATTTTTATTCCCAAACATCTGTCTTATATTATTGTAAATTTTTATTTGTTTATCATGTGTTGCTGTATCGCACTTTAATAAGAATGTCAGATGAGTCTACAAGAGGAAGATATGGTTGTATATCCTATAATACGTGTTTTATATTTTTCAGACATTCTTCAAAAGGAGAAATAAAATTTAAAAAAACACATTTTTCACATGTAAAGGATTTCGAAATTTAACTTTAAATATTATTAGTCATTTACTGCTAACTACAAAGTTAATAATGTTGAACGTTCTGTAATAGATGATGGCTTGTAATATGCATATGTATGCAGTATACATGGAAATTACATGCATTATACATGGAAATGATAAAATAGGAAACTATTTATGCGCATTGTGTTTTGTTCTTTCAGGAGCTTCATCAAAGGTAAAATAGATTAATTACGAAACATTTTTATTTGTACACACAGAAAAATGGCGAACTGGTTCAAATTTAAATCTGGAAAAAAATTGAATACATTAGGTGATTTTCTCGATGATACTTTTTTGGGGGTATATACAGATTTTTCTACGTTTTGCATTTCAATTTATTATATTACCTTTAAGATATATTAATTTAGCTCTAAATCCCATACATTCGATATTCTTATCAAATCACGAAATGAAAGTTGTTCTGAACAGCGATTCTTTTAGATCCTTTTATACTAATGCAATATTTTCATGGTAATTGTTCGGATGAGCTCTTCGCTATTGTACTTAGACTTCATGAATTTAAGAGCAAAACTAGACTAGCGGCAAGATCTCAATTTACAATTGAGTTAGCTAGAAGTAGCCGTAACTTCTATGCTAACAGCTTCTTATCTCGCGTTTCTCGTTTGTGGAACTCCCTCTCGGCTCCATACTTTCCAGTCAACTCTTATCTGCAAAAATTTAAATGCAATGTCAATCGCTATCCATTGTCCTCCTGGCTGCTCTTTTCTCTTTCTCCTCATTACTAATGTTTCTGTTCATAATTCATCTCCACCCTGTTACCCCTTGGGTGCTCGTGGCTGTACTGCCTTGCTTGGGGTGATACCGATTTAAAAAGAAAAAAGTTGTCTCCCAGGACTCTATCCTTGGTCCGACTTTATTCTAAATTTTCACCAATGACCTTCTTCGTGACATCAGCTCTCAACATGGTATCCATGCTGATGACACTACCATTTACCCATGCCAAGCCACTTACATAGTAGCAACCCTCCACATCCCCTCCATATTCCATCGGTGAGAAGTAAGTTCCAGTCGAGCAGTTTCTTCCCGTGAACCACTGCCCTGTGGAATCGACTCCCAACGGGATGTTACCCTCGATCGCTGCAATCTTAACCTATTCAAGGTTAGGGTTATTATCTCCCTCATACACAAAAATGACCTCCTAACCCTAACCCTCTAACTCGAGTGCCACCCACTCTCTCCAGGCTTTGTAAAGGATGACTCTAACTGTAAAAAAAGTTTCGCCATACATTTACTGAAGCTCACTCAGAAGGTTATGCGTAGTTTTCCTATGCCTCTCCTGCCTTCAATCTGTCCTTTGCGCATCAGATTTTCGAAGCCCTTTTTCCTCATTATGAACGCTAGAAATTTCAACTGTCTCTTCCTGATATTAAGTATAAATTTTCTTTTTGTTTCGATTTTCTCTAAAACTTCGCCGTTGCTCACATGTTCCTTCCCAGTTATCCTCAGCATCCTTCTGTTTCTTCAAGTCTCTTCATCTTTGAGGAGATTGTCCAGCGCTCACTGTCATATAGGAGGACATATATCACGTAAACGGTTCAGGCCTTTTTTTTTTGCTTCTCACGTATTATTTATGTTTCTTTACACTGCTTCGCTTTTGGAATGCATCCTTGTCTATCCCAATACATCTTCAGATTTCAGTTTTTCACCTTCAATCCTTTGTTAAAAGATTTCCTAGATATTTAAATTTTTGTACTTGTTTGATTTTGGCATCTCCAATTTGTAATTTGCATTTTAAGCTGTTACTTTTTGCTAAGAACCATTTATTCCGTCTTCTTGCAGTTGATGTTTAATCCTTTCTTCTGGCTTTTGTTCGATGCATTCTATGGTTTTTTTGTAGTTTTAATTATATTTCTGCTATAAGCACTGTGTTATTTGCATCAGAGACGTGATTAACTACAAGGTAGACAGCATTTCCTATCACAGAGAACATGAAACAAGTGTGCCTTCATATGAAAGTTCAGAAAATTCTTTCTGTAAACAATAGAGCAAGAAGCCCCCAACACAGCCACATCTACATTTGAATAGGACTAAAATGCAACTTCCGCGCTGCCCATAATTGAGGATAAATGAAACGACGCCATTACTAGAGATCGAGTCACAGCTATATAAACATGTATGTATACGAGGCTGTTCAATAATTCCATGACCTGAGACGTTCCCATTTAGTGAATTTTGATCTGAAAAGTTTTCAACATAATATTGATCCAAACGCACACACACACACACACACACACACACATACATATATATATATGTATGTATATAATTTTATTTATTTTCAGTACCCGCTCACCTTCATTGGTATGTGTAGTCGCAGGGACGTAAACGTCACTTTAGATCGATGATGCCCTAAAGAAAAAAAAAACGTCACTCGAAAAGATTTTGCACTTAGATTTCCCTAAAAGGGTTAGGATATATAAAAATAAGCCCCTTTCCGATTGCTTCTTTGATAAGTGCAATCTCCAAAAAATTGAATTCAATGTCAATCGCCATCTTCTGTCTTCTTCAAACCTATTCTTAATTTGTCCTTTCTTTAATCTTCCCCATTTTCAATCTTCACATTCTCTTTCATTTTCACTCCCTGTAACCCCCTGCGGTGTAGTGATATTGTCGCCTTCCTTGGAGTGAAACGTTTAATACACACACACACACACACACACACACACACACACACACACATATATATATATATATATATATATATATATATATGTATATATATATATATATATATGCGTGTTTGTGTGTGTGTGTGTGCATAATTAAAGTTCAGCACCTATCGGCGACAGTTTGTGTCATGTTTCAACGCAATCTTCAGGCCATGAAACAGACTGTCGCCACTTGGTGTGCACCTCAGAGTCCTCTTCTATATTCATATTTACATACTCTGTATCTCTTCACTTTTATTCATATATATGGTATACCTTAAAACTTTATTTTATCATAAAATTTTCAAAATATGGAAAAAATATAATAATTCCACCAACTGAAAATTGCTTCAGCATGAAACTCAGAGTTGTGAAATTCATGTAAGTTATCTCTATCTATAAAAGGCAGGATGTGTGTGTGTGTGTGTGTGTGTGTGTGTGTGTGTGTGTGTGTGTGTGTGTGTGTGTGTGTGTAACGAATCCACGGTCACAATTTTCGACGGATTTGCACCAAAATTCACATGCATATGCTCCAAGTTAGTGAAAAGGCTAAGACCGACTTTGCATTTCCCAACTACCATCGATAGTGGAAATAATCGATTTTTTCATGCTTCTATGGCAGTTTTCATGTAGTTTGCGGCAATTTTATACTGGCCAGGGTAAGAGCCTATAGCTGGCTGTCACGAATAGGCACGAAGATTCTATTGGTCAGCTTGAGAGCCAACAGCTGACTGACACGAATGTTAACTAGCATGTTAGCATGCAAAAAAATCGATAGCTGCATTCGTCACAAGTGAGAAAAATTTTAAACTGCATGGCACTTTACTCCAATTGGCTCATTCGCTTGCTTAACTCAACTTTGATTCTGATTCCGCAGAAATGGGTTGGGTGTGAAAAATGATATTTGTTGTTAACATTCTTTTTTCATTCGGTTTTTCCAGTTACGAGTCCTTTTTTAAAGCTGATCGTTTCGTGTTCATTTTGTTTAGTTCTTTTTTTGTAACAGATTTAATGTTTAGTATAGAGCTTAGACAAAATTTGCAGTGTAAGATAGGCAAGAAGTAAGGCATGTAGCAACATCAGCACGGGAAAAGGCACTACTTTAAAAGCAAGGAAGGGCAAAAATATTTTAAGTCAAGTGATAGCACGGGCAACGCCGGGCCATGCTGCTAGTTCTGTATATTTCTTAATATATATATATATATGGAATCGCTCTGTTACTTAACATTGAGCATTGTTTTTTCTTACATTATAGAGTATTTATACGTATTTGTATACGATCTGTCGCTCGTATACCTACTTATATTTACCCATTCGGTTACATATATATATACAGCCGGAAGATGAATGCGTGAAGCATTTGAAAGTACTACTTGAATTAAAAAAATACACCATATTCATTTTATATATAAGGATCTCATCATTCAGTGGATTATTAGTAGTATACTGCTTATAATTATGTCTACTAGCGAAGGGATTTTGCCAATAATTGCATTAATATTGCTAATTGATTCAAGGTATGATTAACTCTTTGTAATTTATATATATATATATATATATACATATATATATATATGCCTATACATATATATATATATGCCTATACATATATATATATATATATATATATTTATATATATATATATATTTATATATATATATATTTATATATATATATATATATATGCCTATACATATATATATATGCCTATACATATATATATATATATATATATATATATATATATATATATTTTAATTTTTTACTTTTAATTTTAATTTCAAATTTTATAAATCTTTTAATATCTATGATAACCTTGCTTAGTTGTCAAATTTTTCGAATTACCCTATACTTGTATTTTGATTGGTCATTCTAGCTTATGTAACAGCGTTTACTCCTAGCTAAGGATCGTTAATTAATTTGAAACTTTTAAAACCATTTATTCTACATTCAACATCATCACTTGATAAGACACCAGAAGTGTTGAAACAAAATGGCTATTTTTGTCGTGATTTTATAACATATTTATGTTGTAATATTCAAATAAATAATTATATATATATATATATATATATATATATATATATATATATATATATATATATATATATATATATATATATATATGAGAGTTAGTTATTAAACCCACTGTATGTTCTAAGCTTTCTTTAAGTATGTCATATGCATTTATTTTCATTTTAATAAGGAATACTTAAACTAGGAATAGAACAATATTTCCGAAACACCATCATCTTTTGACAAACAAAAGAAAAAAAAAGAAACATTCTGTCAGATGCGGTATATTCCGGTATCCATCGTCTTCAAATGAATCTAGAAAGGAAAAGAACCCTGAACTGATGGAACAAAAATTCTTTTGTCTGACGAGTTATCTCCCTTTCCACCGGGAAACTTGTGGTTCATATTACTTTGCGATAAGCCGTTATAGACTTGTCGGATATTAATATAATCTACGCTACAAAATGGAAAAATGAAACAAGTTTGAGAATGACATTCTTCGACGATCAGTCATGTTTGGTAAGGAAATGGATTCTACTTTATGCAGAGAATCTGTCGAGACTATTTACTGTTCTTTTGTCCTCAGTCCACTTCTTTGCTTGCTTTTTTCATTTTTTTTTAGTTTAAGAGCATTTTCTTCTTTTCTTTCCATTTTGGTTCGATCTTTTTGTGTTGCTGTCGCCATCTTGTCCAAGATAAATTACCTCCCTTTATTATTGAGTAATGCGCTCCATAAATGAAGCATCAATCTGACGCCATTTTTTTAAATTCATATTTAGCAGTGAAACTTTCATTCATTTATTACAACGGGACTTTTGCTGTATGTCGAGACGCGAAAGAGTAAAGTGTGAAGCCGGCAAAATAAATTAGAAGAAAAAGGAAAGGAAAGATAAATAAAGAAAAATAAAATATTTTAACAATGGAGAAAGACCGGTGAAAGAATGCTAAAAAATAGGGAACGAATTAAGAGAAAAATAGAAATGAACGCGAAAATGAAAGAAATAGAATTGGAAAGACAGGCAGAAAGTAACATAGTGAGACAAACAGAAAGGAAAAGAAGAAAAGCAAAGAAAGAAAATGGAAGCAAGGAAGGAAAGAAAAAGAAAGAAAGAAAAAAGAATTAAAATGGAAAAAGAAAGGACGATTAAAAGAGAGAAGGGAAAGAAAGAATGATGATAAATATATTTTAAAAAAGAAAATGGAAAGAGAAAGTAAGAAACAAAGGTAAATATGAAGGAAAAGACGAAAAGGAAAGAAAAATGAAAGGATGAAAGAAAGAAAAAGAAAGAAAAAATTAAGTGGAGAAACAAAGAACGATTAAAAGGGGCAAAGAAAGAAAGAAAGTAAGAAAAAAGCATGAAAAGAAATATATTTTTAAAAAGAAAATGTAAGAAAGAAAGGCATACATGAAGGAAAAGAAGAAAAGCAAAGAAAGAAAAGGAAGGAAATAATGAGTGACGAAAGAAATAAAGAAAGGAAGAAACAAAGAAAAAATAAAATGGAAAAACAAAGAACGATTTAAAGGAGAAAAGACAGAAAGAATGAAAGAAAGAAGAAGTAAAAGATATATATCTTAAAAAAGGAAACGAAAAGAGAAAGATAGAAAAAGTAAAACAACGAAAGAAGGGGAAGGAAAAGAGTGTGAATTTGTGTGACGAAAAGGAAAGCTATGAATGAAGATTTGAAGAAAAGATAAAATCAATTTCAGAAGAAGTAGAAACAAAAGAAGAAATTAGGAAGGAAGAAATAGAAATATGTCTGAGAGGAAGAAGAAATATGGAAATAGAGAAAGCGAAAAAAGTAGGCATTGAGCATCAAAAACGAAAAAATAAAATAAAATTATGAAAATATAAAACAAAACCGCCACAGACGAAGAATTAATATTAGTATAAGTATTGCAATAATAGAAAGACAAACAACAAAATGTTAATGACGGTCAATCAAGTTTTATGGTGCCATCAAAAGTTCCGACGTTTTCAAGTTGGCTCGGCATCACTTAAAGAGAAAGAGGAATTACACACATACACAGAGAGAGAGAGAGAGAGAGAGAGAGAGAGAGAGAGAGAGAGAGAGAGAGAGCATCTATCTATCTATTTGAAAAAGGTGTTCAGTAGGCATGGCAAACCAAATCATTTGTGTAGAAATCTAAAATTTGGTTTACTTTAGACCCATGCAAATGTTTTAACGCACAATCTTTTGTTATTTATCTTATGCAGTAACAATTTCTAACCAGCTGCTTTTTATCATTAATTATATTTTCATGTTAATTAACATGGAAATAATTGTGCGTTTTGTAAAAGAAAGTTCCCATAATATTTTCCCCGATAAAGTCAAGGAAGACTTAAAGAAAATGGCAATAGAAATAACAATTTATATTCAAAATCTTATTGGTTTGGTTTGTTTTACGGTATATCAACCTCAATGGGTTATTTAATGCCGACAAGATTTTTATTTCTGTTAATATTTTTGGTTTGGTTTGTTTTGTTTTACGGCATATCAACCTCAATGGGTTATTTAATGCCGACAAGATTTTTATTTCTGTTAATATTTTTGGTTGGGTTTGTTTTGTTTTACGGCATATCAACCTCAATGGGTTATTTAATGCCAACAAGATTTTTATTTCTGTTAATATTTTTGGTTTGGTTTGTTTTGTTTTACGGCATATCAACCTCAATGGGTTATTTAATGCCGACAAGATTTTTATTTCTGTTAATATTTTTGGTTTGGTTTGTTTTGTTTTACGGCATATCAACCTCAATGGGTTATTTAATGCCAACAAGATTTTTATTTCTGTTAATATTTTTGGTTTGGTTTGTTTTGTTTTACGGCATATCAACCTCAATGGGTTATTTAATGCCAACAAGATTTTTATTTCTGTTAATATTTTTGGTTTGGTTTGTTTTGTTTTACGGCATATCAACCTCAATGGGTTATTTAATGCCGACAATATTTTTATTTCTGTTAATATTTTTGGTTTGGTTTGTTTTGTTTTACGGCATATCAACCTCAATGGGTTATTTAATGCCAACAAGATTTTTATTTCTGTTAATATTTTTGGTTTGGTTTGTTTTGTTTTACGGCATATCAACCTCAATGGGTTATTTAATGCCGACAAGATTTTTATTTCTGTTAATATTTTTGGTTTGGTTTGTTTTGTTTTACGGCATATCAACCTCAATGGGTTATTTAATGCCAACAAGATTTTTATTTCTGTTAATATTTTTGGTTTGGTTTGTTTTGTTTTACGGCATATCAACCTCAATGGGTTATTTAATGCCAACAAGATTTTTATTTCTGTTAATATTTTTGGTTTGGTTTGTTTTGTTTTACGGCATATCAACCTCAATGGGTTATTTAATGCCGACAATATTTTTATTTCTGTTAATATTTTTGGTTTGGTTTGTTTTGTTTTACGGCATATCAACCTCAATGGGTTATTTAATGCCAACAAGATTTTTATTTCTGTTAATATTTTTGGTTTGGTTTGTTTTGTTTTACGGCATATCAACCTCAATGGGTTATTTAATGCCGACAATATTTTTATTTCTGTTAATATTTTTGGTTTGGTTTGTTTTGTTTTACGGCATATCAACCTCAATGGGTTATTTAATGCCGACAAGATTTTTATTTCTGTTAATATTTTTGGTTTGGTTTGTTTTGTTTTACGGCATATCAACCTCAATGGGTTATTTAATGCCAACAAGATTTTTATTTCTGTTAATATTTTTGGTTTGGTTTGTTTTGTTTTACGGCATATCAACCGCAATGGGTTATTTAATGCCGACAAGATTTTTATTTCTGTTAATATTTTTGGTTTGGTTTGTTTTGTTTTACGGCATATCAACCTCAATGGGTTATTTAATGCCAACAAGATTTTTATTTCTGTTAATATTTTTGGTTTGGTTTGTTTTGTTTTACGGCATATCAACCTCAATGGGTTATTTAATGCCAACAAGATTTTTATTTCTGTTAATATTTTTGGTTTGGTTTGTTTTGTTTTACGGCATATCAACCTCAATGGGTTATTTAATGCCAACAAGACTTCTATTGCTGGTAATATTTTTTTTCAAAATGTATTGCTGGTAAAAATGTATTGCTACTAATATTTTCGAAAAATATATTGCTCTTATTAAAACTTATTTTCATACATTCACTGTGTTTTGACCCCAGTTTAGTTTTACCTATTTTCCCATAGCTGGGACCCTAACAGGTGCTACTACCCCCGGTCAGAGTGGACCTGTTAACAAAAGCAATTCAGAGATGGTTCCATGCTCCTCAAAACCTCCTGATCAGAGGCCTTGCTGCCGGATGTAGTTCATCGTCATACCCACGACGATATTCAAAATCAGGAAAAGTGTGCGGAAATTCCTTGCACAGATAATGAAGAAGGCTTGGAAAACTTAACCCTCACGGGGCATACTGAGGGCAAGAGGAGGTAAGGGAGGAAAATAAACCACTTACCTGACGAGATTGTGTGAACGGAACAGAGGTCCTAGAGATTTATAATGGGAGAAAATTACTTGAGAGTTACTTGTCTAACGAGTATTATCGAGCAAGTACTATTAGTGCGAGTGCTATTCGAAGGCGTCTAACACCAGCATTGTTCAACGGCGTACTATTGTTGTATCTGCCATTACAAAGGCTCTATTACAACGAGTATTGCGAAAGTGAAAACGAGTATTCGTTGACATTAAAAAAAGTCTTGTTGGCATTCTATTTTATTTTATTTGCTCTACACAATGCACTTACGTATACATGACCATCACTTAGAGGTTTGAACAAAATATCAGAAATCATTTCCAAATCAAGACACGAAAACAAATTCCTACTACACTATCCTCGAACCAAAAGACTGAAAACATTCTATAAATTAAATATAACACACTTATTCCAAATACAAAAATTTAAACCGAAGAAAATATAAAAATTAACGTAAATAAATAGGAAAATAAAATAAATATACAAATTCAACTTTAAAAAAATAAGCAAACGAAAGTTCTTTATTATGAATAAATTAGCGTATTAGCCCTAAACAGAACTAGGAATGGCTAGTTTTCACCTATTTTCTGTTTTTTTTTTTTCATCGCACCAAAGTTGTCTATGTATAGATACAGAGGCCGCGCAAGCAGTAATGATTTATTATTTCAAGATTACATTAAGGCGTGAAACTGGCAGTCAACAGACAGTTATGGTTCCTATGTTTACACTGTCTACATATAAAGCTCCATCCTTGGACCTACAGTGTTTTTGATTTTCATCAATGATCTCCCCGATGTCGTCAGTTCCCAACTACGTAATGATTGTCTGTAACGGGCCTGCTGATCAAAATACCAGTTTAGAAATACTCAGCTTAACTTAGATATATCTTAATGTCATACGCATGAGATACGCAGTGAGGATCAACCTCACTGCTCATTAATAATTTTATACAAGGCTTTTGTTAACCATTCGACAACAAGGAAGTGATTATATGTACATACAAAAGTTTGATCGAGGCCGAATTAAACATCCGCATCAACTGTGTGCAAGGAAAATTGGTAGCATACTGGTCTTCTCAATGACGATAGCCATAGCTGCCATTGTGTTTTAGTCACACTCAGTAAAGCCGGCCATGCTGTCAACTCGCGGACACATGTGGCAATTGATCATCGACCACTCGAGCAAGATGGCTCAACCACATGTTTCATCTCTCTAAAAGTTTTCAAAAAACCTGCAGGCCTCGGAAGACACATGCGTGTCCATAAAAGTTGAGCACCTCTTTATTTTACTGATCCCTCATTTGTCGTCCATGATGGGAGAGTCCACCATATATGTATATATATATATATATATATATATATATATATATATATATATATATATGTGTGTGTGTGTGCGCGTGTGTATGTGTGTATGCGTGTGTATATGTGTGTGTAA
>OZ038505.1:42220255-42297755 GCA_964036315.1 Acanthosepion esculentum
AAGACATGATGGTGAAAAACAAAACATAACTAGAATAATGTAGAGCTTTTTTATACTAGTGTTTGCCCAATAGGAGGCACGGTTGGAGTAATGGATAGTGGCTCGCATTGAGGAATCGGAGAGCCGAGTTCGAATTCGATACATTACATTTACTTTCTCCTGCTAATACCCTTATTATAAAAAAAAAAAAACGCCATACCTTTTGTATTTTTTGCTGGAGATTAAGTGACAATGAGGAGGCACGGTGGAGTAACGGCTTGGATTGAGGAATCGAAGAGCCGAGTTCGAATTCCAGTCGATTCCATTACATTCACTTACGTGCTAATACCCTTGGGAAAGGTGTGAATCCTCTTCTTCTCCCTCCAACTATGGGTAAATAGGAGGACAGACTTGGTTCTATAGCCTTGGATGGCAACTGGTCTAGGAGAAGGACAACTCTGAATTCAAAACCTACGGAGGGTCGTTTGGGGACCTTGTGGCATCCGTTGCACCAGGTCCCTGTATTCATCCCTCCAAAAAGTGTGGATGGCCCTGCACACAGCCTTCACCACTATAATCAAATCCTGTGTGGCTGTCGGGCTTTCAGTTTCTGGGAACTGATCTGTCTGACCCTCATACGTCGAGTTCGACGGGAGAGCGATAAAGTGACAATGATTCTCCTCATATTCCAAGACTACCGTCTGTATTCTGGTTAATATTGGCAGTGCAGTGACAGACTGGGTTCTATAGCATTGGGCGGCAACCAGGCTAGGAGAAGGTAACTTTAAAAAGGGTTGGACGCCATCGGACTATCTTGCCCAAGAAACACCACTTGTACTGCTGCTTGTTTTCTCTTTTTACGTGAGAAAAAATCAGACTATAATCATTACACAATTCTCAGTAACACAATAGAGTCACTTATTGAATAAATAGAAGCATAGAAAAAAAGAAGAAAATGTTTACGTCTACAGTTATTTAGTAAAGAGTGTTTACAGTGCTGGGCCTCTGTTAGAGTTTGTTTCAATACTTCGGGCTAAATTTGATGAGACAGAGTTGTCCTCATTACATTTGGTTTACGTAAAATTATTATGAAGCAATAATCCACGTTAAGATTTTAAGTTATGAAGTTCTAGCAGCGCTGGATTACGGCCGCATCACGTTGAAAAACTTGTTCTCATTTGATCACCGGAGTTAAGCAACGTTGGACCTGATCAGTACCGAGATGGATGATCGCTCTGAAATACCAGGTGCGGTAAGCTTTGATGTACTGTGGGTGTAATGGATTATCGGAGAGTTGAATTCGAACTCCAGTCGGGTTGGTTATATTCACTTACGTGCAAATTCTCTTGAGTAAGTTATGAATTAACCTCTCCTCCTCCGTGTTATGGATTAAATAGTAAGATTTGCATCAGAAAATTATTATTATCTCTAAAAAATTCTTACAATCTAAACAATTGTTACTGATTTAAATAAATTTAAAAAAAGTTTGATAAACCATAAAAAAACAAATCAATTAATAAAAAGTAATATAACTATATACTTTAAATATATTAAAAGCTATTATAAATTTTCTGGGCAGAAATTTGTTATTTTGACTCCTATTATGGATGATGAAATGAAGCGTGTCGATTTATTTAACTGGGCAGAATTGGAATCGTCCGAGCTTTCCTTAACAAATAAAATATTTCATGTAATATTTTTTACGATTATGACCAGCAAATTTATTTAAGCTTGCATTTAAATTGATCAAGTTGAAACAAAACTAAAATACCTTGAAAAATCTTGCTCTTCTGTTTGCCATGTCCGTTCAGTATGTAGCCGACCATGGCTCTCCACAATTTGCTCTCCGTTGTAACTCTTAATAAAATTTGCCTTTTTATTTTTATCTCACCTAAATCTTGTTCCACCGTCTATTTCCTCAAGCTCATTATTCTTCTTCTGCTATATACCATCATCCTTCAGGACGTAGGGGATCATGGCTCTCCACAATTTCCTCTCTGTTGTAGCTCTCAATAAATTGGGGCTTTTTTATTATCTCTCCTAAACCTTGTTCCACCATCCATTTCTTAAACACATTCTTCTATGTACCATGACCCTTCAGCGATCATGACTCTCCACAATTTCCTCTCCGTTGTAGCTTTTAATAAATTTGTTCTTTTCGTTATTTCTCCTAAATCTTATTCTGCCATCAATTTACTCAAGCTCATTCTTTTCTTCTATATACCGTGACCCTTCAGGACATAGGCGATCATGGCTCTCCACAATTTCATGTCATTTGTAACTCTTAGTCTCTATATCTTCTAAACCCTGTCTTGCTATCCAACAGAACCATCACAAAGGCACAATGAGATAGTTAAAGTACAGTATTATGAAGCGTTATGCTGGACAATCTCATCACAGGTAAAGAGGAGACTTGAAGCAACAGAAATCTGGTTCTACAGAACAATGCTGAATATACCATGAACTGAACATGTGAGCAACGATAAAGTTTTAGAGAAAATGGAAGAATAAAGGATAACGATGCTTAACACCACGAAGAAACAGTTTGAAATCTTTAGGGCACATAATGAGGAGAGAAGTCCTAGGAGAATTTGATACACACATCCCAGAATGAAGGCAAGAGGGACAGAGGAAAACAACACATAACCTACCTAGCGAGCTTGTGTAAATGGATGACGGAACAAATTTTAGTAGAGAGAACAAAAAGACAAAACGTAATAAGATCTACAAAGAACAGGAAATTGTGGGGAGGCATGAACCAGGTGATTAGTATAAACCAGAACCTATGCCGGCAGAAAACTGTCTGCATATGGAGAGTAAATGTATTGAGTAAATATACAAAAATAAAAACAGGATTAAGACAATGATTACACAAACGAACTGACATTGCGCACGACAAACTCACCGGAGTAAAACAATTTAAATAAGATGGCGCCTTCTAAAACAACTACTTAAGCAATTTAAGTACATTTTCAATAATAGTACTAAGGAGTATAAAACTATTTTTTCTGTATAATAAGTAAAAAAAAACAAACAAACAAAAAAACATTTTTTAGCTAAAGTTCTTATTCCAAAATTTTTAAAGTCCTAAAAAATTGTTTATGTTTTTTTGTTTATTTTACATATTTAATAACATAATCGAAAACGAGACTGCTTAACGAGAGAAGATTTTTCAAATGTCTCCTGCTGCGCTGTCTCTTAACTGTCACCTTCTGTGTACCGTGTCCGTTCAGTTTTACTGTGTATTTTATTTACTCCCACACAAATACAATTTCAATAATCTCTCTTTTCTCCACCGCACTTCTATTACATTTCACGTTGTGCGTTTATATATAAATAAAAAAAGCTTTAAGAAAGCATTTAGCCCTTATCGCCTGAGGATACCGAAAGGTTGAAACCAAGGTAGCGTGATTGGCTGATCCCCTCATTTTCTAAAATTTAAAACCTCTGCATGTTAATTTTTATTTTATTTTTTATTTAGTTATACGTGTATTAAGTGGTTTTTAAAACAAGATGTTTCGTTGTCTAATAAAACTCTGACCAATATCTGTTTTATAATTGTATATATATATATATATATATATATATATATATATATATATATATATATATATATATATATATATATGTTGTGGTGGGATCCACCTAATCTGCATAGGTGATTACCAACTATATAAATAATGGTTGGTACCGGAAGACGAGGAAAAAGGAATCACGAGATCCAACTAGAGACTCTGATCGACTGCGACTAGTCAACACATTCTCCAGGAACGTCTTCCCAGAAATATACAGAAATACTATATGTACTTATTGTGTACACTTTCTTGTTATAATACATTCTTGTTCCAAGTACATTTTGTGTTGCATTATTATTCCATGCAATAGGCGAGATTCAACATTGAGTCAAGACTCAACAATATATATAATTATTTTTAAAAAAATATTATTCCATAGCTACATAAGAGTTCTCATGTTTCAAAAACAGAAGCTAAACACTTCAATTTAATAATAGAAATTGAATTAAATTATAGTACCGAGTTCTGGTTCATCCTCAAGCAGTTGTGTATTCAGCACTGTTTCTTTTTTTTTGTTCTTTTAAATAGAACAAAAATACTAAAGAACTAAAGGTTCTTTCCTATTTTCTATATATCTGCACACACACACACACACACATATATATATATATCCAATACTTGGATTATATACCCACGGATTTTTTACCTTTACTATACATATATATATATATATATATATATATATATATATATATATATATATATATATATATATATATATATATATATATATATATATATACAATACTTGGATTATATACCCACGGATTTTTTACCTTTACTATACACACATACCCACGGATTTTTTACCTTTACTATATATATATATACATATATATATATATATATATATATATATATATATATATATATATATATATATATATATATATATTCTAAAGAAGTAATGGATTTATTTCGTAATCCAACATAATTCTATTGCTTCAAACGTTATTTTTAGCGATACCCGTATTTGGGTTGACGCTGTGCTTATTAAACAGTATTTTATTTCGTCTACCGACCAGAGAGAACATTTCCTTTAATAATTTTTGCAGATTGTGCAAATCTAGATAACGTATTAAAGAAAATGGGTTCTCTGGCAGGGTTCAGACCATAGTCCCTCTTTGTAGTAGAAACAATCATCTGATTCGCTGTACTTTGATAGATTGGCTACGAAGAACTTCACAATCAAGCACGGTTCTAATTGCCTTAAAATGGAAAAGTATTTAACAAAGGATGGAAGATGGGGCACCGAACTCCGAACATTCATTTGAATATCAAAAGATGCTTAACAGTGGCTAAGCAAAGGACGAAGAAATGAAAAAAGAAACTTCGTTAGGAACAGAGCAAAAAAGTGCTGACATCTGAAGTAACATTAGTCGCCTAAGACGGCAGTGGGTACCCAGCAATTTCCCCACTGATTAACTGAAAAATGTCGGCAAGAGAAATATGGTTCTACAGAAGGAAGCCGACAATACCATGGACGAAGTAGGGGAAAAATCTTAACAAAAAATGTTAACAATTTTCAGAATCAGAAACAAACAGCTTGGATACATAATGAAGAAGGAAGGCTTGGTGAATTTGACACTCCCAAGACATATCAAAGGTAAAATAATAGAAAAGTGGTGAGACAGCGGACCATCTACATGACAAGATTGTCTGAATGCGTAAGTATAACGGGGGTTGGAAGACTTGGCAAATGGATAGACATTGCTAAGAGCTACAAGGGATAGAAAGGTTGTGAGGAGCCGTGCTGGCCGGCGTCCTGAAGGATTTTTGTTGCTTGTTTTTTTAGCATCATATCAACATCTCTATGGGTTAATTAATGCTCAAATCTAAATAGCTCGAACATAATTTTATGGTTTAACTAAACATATTTTCATCGCAATTGTATGCCTCCAACTACAGATAAAATGTAGTGTTGGTCATTTTGCTATGAAATGTATATTTGATAATTCTACTATAAATAGGTATTGTTAGTAACTTTTTTTTATATAAAATGTTGCTGGTATTTTTACTATAAATGTATATTTTATACTTTATAGTGTTTTGTTTTTGTTTGGTGATTTCACTATTTTCCCAAAGTTAAGACCCTAACAGGTTCTATGACTCCCGGATATTGGAACAACAACAAACAGGTGGTCTTAAAACCTCCAATCTCACGATCAGACACTTTGCTGCCGGATGTAGTTTGCCGCATCTTCCATCCCTGTTAAATACTTCCATATAAATATATATATATATATATATATATATATATATATATATATATATATATATATATATATATATATATATATATATGTCTGTGTGTGTATTCTCTGATATAATCTGTAGAGAATACAGTATGAATAGAAGAAAAAACGACACGAGGAAAACTTTTTAATTTCAGTCGACGCGTTTCGTCCATTGACGGCATTCAAGGCAAAAGCAAAATGAATTTATTTCACTAAACTATATCCAATAAAAACAAAACAAAATGTTGTTAGTTACCAGAAAATTATAAACGCTCATAAATATTCCAAAGTTCAACTGAAGAATATTCAATTTTGCATACACGAAGAGAATTTATCATATGAAGTATAAATCTGTGCTCTTATTTTTCCGGCATTTTGCAAACTCGAGGAAAAAAAATTATAGGAACCATAAAAGCCTGGCGTTATTTTTCGGTAATCCCGTGGCAAATCCTTGACGTTTTTTTTAAGAGCATTGAAGAATGACTTCTTCTTCAATGCAGTTTCCGAATAAGTTCTTTGGCTTTCGCCTGATAAAGTCCGTCAATGGACAAAACGCGTCGACTGAAATAAAATACAGTTTTCATCATATCTTTTTTCTTCTATTCATATATATATATATATATATATATATATATATATATATATATATATATATATATAAATATATATATATATATATATATATATATATATATATATATATATATATATCATAATAAAAAGAAAGAACAGTAAGATATATAATCCGGTGTTCTTATTGATATTTTTATTTTTTATTTTTTTTATTTTTACAGAACTATGCTATGTGTGTGTGTATGTATGTGTATACACTGTGTGTGTAATCCAATAACATAATGAAAGATTGTAACACGTTTCGTCCTTCCAAGTGACTTTCTTAGACTAAATAATGTTTTTATTGATAGATTCTTATATATGTAGGGGGAGTAAACAAATTTCGGTTATAATTATGCAACGAGAGAACCGATGAAGCTAGAGGGACACTCAAATTTAATTTAAATTTTATATTTACAGCGTCCGATATATCTATGCCGACTTCATGCAGCTTCCTACCACTTTTGTCATTGTATTTAAATACCCAAAATGGTGGTAGAAGTAGATTTCTTCAGAAAGACCATATGCTCTTCTATCCTGTGCGTATTTTTGCCGTGAAAACCTCAGAAACTAGTGCACTTTCTATAGATTTTCACCATCATAAATTTCTTTCTCTTTTAATTGAAACTGTATTCCTTTTGTCGAAATTATATTCAAACTTATTATGAATAAAGACTAATGCACCGATTGATGTATCCATTTCTTTTTTTACGGCTTATCAACCTTCTAATACATTGAGTTTACTGTTTCGTAAAACTTCTATTTTGTGATTGCATATATTTTTCTTATATTATTGTTCAGGCAATACAATTCCCAAGAGCCATTCAAGCTAGAAGTTTATAGAATAGAGGGTTGTAGTTAATGTATAAAGTGGGGGGAAGAGCTGTATATTATAAGGTTATGTAGGAGAGATAGGGGTTGAGCCTAGACTTGAAGAAGTCTAGGAGCATATTGGTGAAGCATCATCTTGGAACAATTCTAGGGAAGAAGTTGTCTGAGAGAAACTTCCTCATTGCCAAAGATACTTCACACCAAAAATAAGGATAAAAGTCCACATAAACATATGTCAGCAAATTCTTCGTTTTTGAGTTATTAAGTTTACGGTAGACGCTGTTAAATATACAATCCAGAATACTATCCGAAAATACTTTTACAAACATTGGGGGCGGGTTCCTGACACCAAAACAGGGGAAAATATCCATATACACATATGTCCAAAAGGCCATTGTTGTACCTCAACGCAGAAAGTCATAACAAATGTTCAAAATGTTCTCCGTTTGTTTCTATACACACACATGCACCCGTCGGATCATTAACTGGTGGACCCTTTGAAATATCCCCATACAGTGTCGAATGGTTTCTCAGACCCCTCCACGCCCATGACTCATTAATGAAGCGACTTTGCATTAATAATGTCTGCTACATAAACCAATTGCTTTAGGTGGTCCCACAGACAAAAATCCAAAGGCCATGGAACCTCCCCTATCTATTCATTTTTCATGGTAGATGTCAGCCAGTGCATCGCATACAATGTGAGTAAAATGTGGCCTCATCATGCATGAACCACATGCGTCACTGTATTAGCAGGAGGATATCCTCTAGCAGGTCTGGAAGTGTGTTCGAAATAAAGTCCCTGTAGACAGCTCCTGTAAGACGTGCTGGGAGAACATAAGGACCTACCAGAGTAGTCACCAACAATTCCAGACCATATATTAATCGTAGACTAATCCCGGTGTCTAGTCTGTATTGTACCATAGATAATCCGATCTGCCCACAAATGTTGGTTGTGTAAATTTGTTATTCCATCTCTTTTCAAATGGTGCCTCATCCATGAAGAAGACTGAAGAGACAAACAACGGATCGGCAGTTTGTGTAATAACCCATTGGCAAAGCTTCTTCTGTGCTGAGTGATCAAATGGCGAAAGACCCTGCACACATTGTAAAAGATACTGATAAAGGAGCTGCAGTTGAAGTACCCGCTATGAGATGTACGACATGCCTGCAAAATGTGTTCTTCGTGGTCAGGCGTACGAGCGTATCTCGGTCTTCTTCGATCTATAGTTTGTGGTGCCACGGATCCTGTCTCGGCAACCCGACGATTAACAGCAACAAAGATTGGATCACTCGACTGCCTTCGGTCTGGAAACACAATCTGATACAGCTGTGCAGCCGCGAATCCATTACCATTCGTGCGGCCGTATGTAAAAATTATTTCTGCCTTCTCACAACATGAATATCCTGGCATTGTTAAACAGAACACTTCTAAGTTAACTGACTACTACTTACGTTAAACATTGGAGACAGACGAGACACAAATGTACGCGAATGACAAATGTAGCCAAGTCTACATGGCAACACAGCGTCATTTACCATAAAGTTTCTTTAAACTTACTAACTCAAAAACGAAGGATTTGCAGACATAGATTATATGGACTTCTATCCTTGTTTTGGTGAGAGAAACCCGTCACCAAAGTTTGTAAATATATTTTTGATACACCCTATGTATCTATCCATTATATATATATATATATATATATATATATATATATATATGTGTGTGTGTGTGTGTGTGTATTTGTGTGTGTGTCTGTGTGTGTGCGCGCGTGTGTGCGTGCGTGTGATGTGCATATAACTATAAATATTATAAATAAATTATAATAAAATTATAAATATTATGTGTATATATATATATATATATATATATATATATATATATATATATATATATATATATATATATATGGGGAAATTGTATGACAATGTAGAAAAAGTTTATATATGACGAGTTTCATCCTTCAGGACATCATCGGAGTAAATTTGGTATGTTGGTACGACTAAACATGAGCCCGAACAAGAGGTTCGATTGGGTGTTATAATTCTTTTTTGTTATATCCGGCCGAATTCTTTTAGAGTCTTTTTCTTTTTTTTCCCCATCAATTTTGATATTAGGTACTCGTCCCACAACAAAAAAGGCTAAAATCTGAAGGAGGTATTTACTCCATCGCCTGTAATAATTGCCAAAAACCCTGACGATTGCGTCTAACATGAAACAGGCTGTCGCCTGTAAGTGTTGACTTCTATGTTCACTTTATATATATATATATATATATATATATATATATATATATATATATATATATATATATATATATATGTGACCAGAATGAGATAGATAGATATGAACGGATTTAGATAGATAGGTAGGTAGATATATTGAAATAGATTGAAATAAACAACAGAAGCTATATATAAATTAATATCTCTAGTGCTAAATTAAAATCTAAAGAGTAAATTGAATTTATTACAAGGTTTCGAATGATTTTGTCTCCGCTTAAATACTTCAACAATATATCATCAGTATTTGTATATACCATTTTAAAATACACATTTCTTTCATACATTTTAAGATTGTTTTTAATGGTTTGCGTGTGTGCGCGCATGGGCGTCGTACAGCTGCCCATAGTAATTTCCAACCCTTCGCTTCCATCCGTTTGCGTGACTGTCCGCATTTTACGACGAGCCGATCCTTGATTTTAACGAATTCAAATTGGTTCGGGTGCGAACACGGATACGTTTCTCTCACTCTCGCACGCATAACGCCATTCGCTCGATAGCTTTGCCTAGGCAACACCACACTCCCGTTTTCTTTACCGGCGTCCGCCACACAAGAATGTCTCGGCGCTCACAAAAGTCATCCCTGGAAGTTGCAAAGCGAAGAACGGCTCTTAATTGTCGTCTGATTCTACTCAAGATGTCTCCGAAACGAATCGCGCAACGAGCATCTTCTGCTGGTTACTTTTCTCTTTCCCTTTATCCGCCATTACGCACGAACAAGGTCGCCATTTAACGAGCGTGCTCTCGCCATACCTTTGTCGCTGACAGCGCCATTAAACATAAAAGTACCATTTATTGTTGACAGTAATGCGTTCAGGTAATCGGGGCTTTTTAAGAACGTCACGTGACCGGAAATTGCAGCCAGCTAGCCAATCAGCGATTGAAATGGCGGCGGTGTTCGGTGTTCGGGGTAACAGCTTTCTGTGATCGGTTACGTTAGAGAGAAAATGATTTGAAAAAGATGTGGGGATTTTCACAAAGTCTCCAAGGTTTCAGGCATCAATCTATAAGGTTTGGTGATGTCTGACTGTAGGCTATTGAACTAATAGGGCAGGCTGATTTCTCACTTTTTTGTTCAGGAAATCAACAGTGCACTCAATATGAAATATGGGGTTTCATAAGTACTGGCTCCAAAAATTTAGATTCATAGCTTTTACCAACTTTTGAGCTATTAGTTTATAGATAGTCTAAATGTACAGAAATACTTACCGTAATTTCTCGAAAATAATACGCACCCATAATTAATACGTACCCCAACAAAGGATCCAAAAATTAAGAAATATATCTATCTCTATGTATAATACGCATATATAAATTTTGCCAAAAAAAGTAATAATTACGAAGACATCTTTTGGACCTTGACATTAAGAATAAAACCGAAACTAAGCTGCTAAAATAATGTTGAAAATTACCGCGCGGTTTTCCCGATAAATATAACTTCTTTTTTTACGCCAAAATGTCGTCAAATAGTGTAAATTTTAAAGCAAAAAGTATTACTTTTTGCTTAAAATTATTATTATTATTATTATTATTATATTAGAATTAGCAGAAAGAATAAGAAACAGAACTGCAGCTAGAGAATATGAGTTGAATGAGGCTAACATACGTTTATGGAGAAAGAATAAGAATAAACTAAAAAAATGTAAATCAAGTGCCAAAGCTATAGGTAGAGGAAGAAAATCTCAATATCCAGATATGGAACAAAGTTTAATTGAATTTGTGAAAGAAAGACGATCAAGTGGATGTTCCATAAGTACTGTGAAAATAAGGATGAAGGCAAAAGAACTTATGAAAACCATGTATCCTGGAAACACATTTAAAGCTTTAGCAAAGTGGTGTTTTCTTTTTATGAAGAGGTTTATATATTTAATAGAAGAACATCCCTAGCCCAGTGTCTTTTTTATTACTACGAAAATAAGCTTTTGAATTTTCAGGAAAAAAACCCAGGGTTGCAACTTATTCTAGAATGGGTCCAGGAATCTTGGGATTCCGTCAGTGAGGATGTTATAAAGAGAGGTTTCAAGAAATGTTGTCTCATGAGAGCCATAAATGGCTCTGAAGATGACATTCTTTGGCAAGTGAATGAAGAGGCTGAAGATAATTTTGAGCAGGACGAAGATAATGTGAATGTTAATTTGTTTAATGACAATTTAGATACTGAGTCTATAATAGAAAGTGATGATGATGATGATGATGATGATGATGATGATGATGATGATGATGATGATGATGAAAATTAAAAATTCAATAAATTGTTAACTTGATATCCTCTTTTCTTCAAAACTAGCCTTTTTATAGATTTTTTTTAATTTTTTCGCTAAATAAAAAATGTGGTTACTGATAAACATAAATATATTGACAAAAAATGTTACAATTATTATTGTTGGATTTAAAATGAAAATTGGGATAATATCTTTCTTAACAACAAGTACGTATTTATTATTATAAATCAATAACGAAAATATTTTTGTTTAAACCTACTTATAATGCGCACTCCTACCGTTACCTGTAACTTACAGTAAAAATGCGTATTATTTTCGAGAAATTACGGTAATTTCTGCAGTTTTTGCTTACAAACTGACTTCAAAATTTTACTATTTCAAGAATAAATCCAAATAAAGTTGATATTTTTTGTATTAGAGACATTAAATAGAAAATATATTCAAACCAGATTTCTAATTATGAATCACCACAAGCAAAATATATAATTTTTTTAAAGTAAACTTTGTGTAATAAATTGTAAACTATTATAAAAAAAAGTCTAATCAATGAAAAGATCTTACACCATTTTTTCGGTCACAATTAATAAAAACAAAAAATATATATAAAAATACTTTATGGTCCACGTTATAAAACAAAATGTTTTAAATTTGTATTATTTATCGAAAATCTCAAACTACTGTACTGTATAACATATGACATAATAATGTAGCTAAACTGTTCAGTATAATTTCCATTTGAAGTAAATGAAGGTCTTATTTGAAGGCACATTGATTTAGTAATAATGTGTGTGCCTTACATCATGTTCATATACAGTTTATAATGCTGTAATATAAGGTTTTCACTGATCACGGCAATGAAATTCCAGTGCCATGATTTTGGAACTAAACTTGGTCTTTAAATCCGTTTCCTCAAAAATCGGTAACGATCTGGAAGAAACATCTTTTGTATTTTTATTTATAATAACAAATCCAAACTTTGAAATTGAGTTCCAAAATCAACCTGCCCTAAAGGACCAATGCTCCTATATTTCTGAAACTTTGGCTCAGATAAAATCCGAGGGGAGGTAAATGCAAGATGAGGTGAGAAAAGTATGTCTTTCCATTTTGTCGAGTGATTTATGAATATTTTAAAAAAATATATCATAAATTCTGCCTCGAAACTTTTCTTTATCCATAAAACAAATAACAGATTGTTGACGAAAAAAAATAATATCGCATTTATTGCAATACAACGAACCCGCCGCCCCACTACCAAATAAAAAGAACATACTTGTCACTTGATAATCCACACATTCTATTTTAATGGTTATTAATTATTACACTATGATTACAAATAATGATAGAATATAAGAACAAACAACACTAGGCTAATATCTATACATATCCATTTGACAAAAGTACTCGGCGAAACACTTCCGCTGCTGACCTCTGAAATATATATATAAATCCTCCCTTTTCTCAGTTTTCTCTTTCACTTTCATTTCCTGTAACTTCCTGCGTACTAGTAACATAATCGCCTTGTCGGGGTGAAGTTATTTAAAAAAATGTTCTTTCTAGTATTAATGTGAGTTTCCTTCATAACCTTTTTGAATGGTAGATTTGTAAATGTGTAAGATATATAATAGTGAATTTGAGAAGCCTATTCACACCCCACACCCATAAAAATATTTGTGAAATATTTTATGTTTTAACGTGACAACGACACTAACAGTTCGGTAAGTGAATGTCGATATCTTGTATGGAAACTGGTAACCTCACCCTTACAACTACCATAGTGCATTGATATATCTTTAAGATACATGATAAAGTTGTCTAGTCTCGATACAGTACAAAAGCGTCTCCGCGTCCTTGTGGGTGACAAATCATTTTCTTCCCTACAACTCCTTTCTCATAGACGAAACGTAGCAAGACTCTTCTTCTATATCGCTATTTCCAGGGAAAGTGTTCAGTGCTAACCCTAACCCCTGCATTGTAGCGAACCACTCTCATCCCCTTCGTAAGTTCCATTCTAGCAATTACTTTCCACGAACCTCTGCTCTGTGATACCGACTCCCAAGAGGATGCTTCCCCGATCATTATAATTTTAGCCTATTTGAGTCTTGTCTTAACAGCTATCTGTCTCACATATCGGTATAAACTGTACCTCTTACTCTGTAATCCCCTACCTCAAGAGTTTCCCCGGTCTTGTACAAGTAGGACATCATTGTAATTTTTTAAAAAAATAACCTTTCCTTATAAGGAAACATTCGGCATTCATTTATCGAGCAACGAGTTTAACTCGAATTCTGCCTATCGTCATTCCTTGGTCATCGGCTGGGATCAAATAGTTATATCTGTTCTCCTCATCTTTAATGATAATATTAGCCGTTTACTACCCGGGTGTAACAGGAAAATTGTCCAAGTCGTGTTACATGATAATTGTTCATCCCACAAATTATTCAATATCTAAAAAACCACTAAAGTCAGTGAGTTTCATTTCTCCACATTTTCAGATAAGATGTTTAGCCATCTTGATACCATTTGTCATAAGAATTAATGAAAAACACTTTGAGTTATTCAATTAGAAAAAGAACAGGTTAAAATCGTTTTGTGTCAGACCCACTATGTCTTCTCACCTGAGCAATGGTGCAGTAACAAAATTAATTCAGGGCTTCAGTAATGGCACCATCATTCAAACTTTGGCTACCATCTTCAAAGTCAATTCAAGAACGGTCAAGAAAACAGTGAATAAATTTAAAAACATGAACAGTATAGTGGAAAACTGGATCAGGAGGTCAAAACAGGAAGAGAGGTCATCATTTCAACTTAGAAATAAAAAGATCAATTAGTAAAGATCCAAGTCAATCCATGTGACATGTGAAAGAGTTACAGCTATCACTGTCAAAGGAGCAGTGAAAAAAAACTTGAAAATGAAATCGTACGTGAAACCAATGAGGCAACTTGTTACTCCCGGACAGAAAGTTAGAAGGTTAGAGAGGACGAAGACCATCTTGAATAAGTTGGGAATGATTCTGGAATAATATATATATATATATATATATATATATATATATATATATTTGAACTTTATTTCAATACTTCATGAGCTTCCGATCCTTAGCTATGATTAATTAATAATGAATATGTTATTTTCGTTTATGATCGGTTCATCACGATTCTTCTGTTAATCTTGGAGAGTAATTGTACATTCTTATTGCTCAAAGTATAGTGCAATAATGTTATAAAAACCTCAGAGAATTCCAATAAGATACGTTTAGTCATTTCTAAGATACAACGGTTCAGAGCTTAATCCAACAATTGGACAATTTTGGTGTTACAGGATTTGAACAATTTTGCTGTTACTCTCGGTATAAATTAGACGTTCGTTATTCATTGAGCGAGCAGCTAGTGCAACATTCATTTGAAATTCATAAAATCTTTCTATTAAAATAAGTTTTCAGAAAAATACGTTTCTCAAGACCAGTAACTGTTATTTCTCTTTCCCGTATTTATGGAATTTTCTTTCCTAAATTTTTTCTGTTAAGTATTGTGGAAGGTCACCATCTTATGTTATTTTTGTCGCTTCGAATTACATCTGATAAGATGCTCTCCTGGGGGTTAGCATCAGCCAATCCTGTCTATTTTCGTTGTTGCTGCTAGTGAAAATCCTTGATATGCTTTCTGTTATATAAACAATTTTCCTTCTGATACTGTAACCTTAGACCAGAATGCGAATTTTATACTGGAGATGAGTGCCGGGGATTGAACCAACTTGCTATTGTCTTTTTTTATTAAAACGGTCTAGACGGAATTTATCTATTAGATTTTTTTAACCGTGTTCATCCCAAACAAGGCAATAAAGTCACTAAGACACAGGGGGGTTACTGGGTGTGGAAGTATTAGAAAACAGTAACATTACTAAGGAGCAAGAACTCTAGAAGTGTAATCAGGAAGACATTAGATTGAAATTCCATTTAAATTCTCGAAGAATAAAATTGAATGGAATGCATGGAACAGAGAGAGTTCCACAAGTGAGAAAAGAAACTGTTTGCATATAACTTACGGTTGATGTTATAAATGTCATTTTGGAAATGTAAGGCGATTTTAGCAATTAGAAATTATTCAAGAAATTACATTCAGAAGATGAAGAAATGAGGCTGAAGATAGTAATGTGAATGATATAGGTGTTAGTGTAACTGGATGTGATTTTAAAACGACATTGAGGCAGACGTAGGAAAGTAAATCAAAATAAAAAGAAAAAAAGATTGTATTAACTAACTTGGTTTCTGAGTAGAAACATGTCATCACTTAAAAAAAATAGGACGACGAAATTTTGTTTACAGGAATTCAGTGGCTCGGAAGTGAGAATCTTGTGACTTCCGCGTCAAAGATTCTCTTTAATTTAGGAATTAAATCTCTACACCTACGTGAGAAGCAGCAGCTTTTTAGAACCACTGATTAAATTAATAAAAAAACAACGGAAGCTGACGAGTAATGTATCGATACAATGTCTCCTATGTTTATCGCTGAATAAAACAAAGTACAAAGTCGAAATGGGTATAAGCAGACTATTTTGCGTCAATCTGTTAAATAGAGAAGCCCTATTCATATATATATATATATATATATATATATGTGTGTGTGTGTGTGTGTGTGTGTGTGTGTGTGTGTGTGTGTGTGTGTGTGTGTGTGTGTGTGTGTGAATTTAGGAAAATTCGGTAACGGAAAATTCGATAATTTTTACAAGCTAGGAAAATTCGGTAACTATGAAATAAAAGTCGATTGAAAATTGATTTTAAGGCCGTTCTGGGGTGAGGATTTGGGGACTAAGCCACCCTCATCTATATTTTTAAAGAAAAAGAACCCCAGAGAGCCTGGAGGTAACTCCATGATAATAATCAAAAGTAGGTAGGAATCACTATTTACATTTTTCGGACTATTTTCTTCATCTTTGTCGCCATATTTATTACAACGTTTCGGCAGTTGTACGATCCAGCCTTCTTCAGCTGCTTGGAATGTCGAACTGATCCCTTTATTTCACTCACTGATATATGCTCTTCTAGTTCCAGGTGCCATGTTTAATGGATGTCAGTTATCAGTTATCTCCTGTTAATTCCCCTCTCCAAGTTTTCCACTGCCTTAACTGGGTATTGAATTCACACTATTTGGGTCCTGTCACTGGATCTATCCAACGCCTTTATCCACTGTGCCATGTGTCCTTGGGAACCACCTGAAGAAGGCCGGGTCCTACAATGGCCGAAACGTTGTAATAAATATGGCGACAAAGATGAGGACAATAGTCCGAATAATATAAATAGTGTACATAATATCTCATATAGACACATACTATAGGTAAGAATCTTATAGGTCATCAAATGTGGTAATATCCATTTTTTATCCGCTTACTTTTTTTAGGGAATTATTAATTGTTTGTAAAATGACTTGCTGTGATCTGGGATTCAGTTTAAAAAAATTACAATTTCCAAGTAAAAAGGTTATAAGATTTATGCCAGTATTTCATTTGACGGCTTACCATGAAATGGTTGAAAATATATTTCCCGGGTATTACATGCTAATCTTAACGCAAACGCTGTCGACTGCTAGTGTTCCTCATCTCACCTAACGTCAAAATACAGCAACATGAAATCTAAATAGGTGGGTAGTGTAATACGTCATTATTTTTAAGGTCATATGGGACAGTCTGCCACACCGGATATAAGATCGCTATATTTATGTTTGACACACGGAGCCGAAAGAGAGAAAAGAAAGAGTATAAAACCAAGAGGGAGAGTATAAAGAGAAAAGAAAAATGACGAAAAGGAGGAATAATCAAACCAGGAGAAATTCGACCCGTAGTCATATAAACGCATGCGCACAGACAAACGCATGTATACTCGTGCGACACACACGCGCACACATACGCATACATAGACACAATAAAAAAACAACCATACGCCAATAAAAGGGTGCATTAATTATTTTTTCACTTAATATAAAAATAATGACAACGGGAAAATAAGCATGTTATTGCTGGTATCTCCTGATGAGTGTTCAGAGCGATTGCTGGAGGGTCTGTCTACAAAACTCTGGAATCGAGATGATGAATATAACATCAATCAGTTCAGTGGCAAATTTCATATTTGTATTATTCCAGTACACACACGCACACACACATACGTGAGACGTTGGATATTATATATATTCAATAATATATATATATATATATATTTGTCATCCACAGACAGACTGTTTTGCTGTTTCACAGCTCATCAGTGTGGCTAGACGTCCGGTTGCCTCTAGCTAGGGTCGAAACCCGACTGAATTGGCGTCAGTCGGAACTTCTACCACTAAGCCGTCGGCTCACGGCAGGGATGAAGGTGAATTTTAGCGTGTTTATTTTTAGATTTAGATAAACACACTGTGAGTGACAGTGACTCAATTCTGCCGAAGAGTCATGCAATATTAGCTTAAATAGTCACTGTTTACAAATTCACACCTCAAACCAAAGAGCTCTACCGAAATTAATTTTTTTCAGGAGCCAAAATTTTTGTCATCCACAGACAGACTGTTTCGCTGTTTCACAGCTCATCAGTGTGGCTAGACGTCTGGTTGCCTCTAAAACCCAACTCTATTATAGGCCAATTCTTATTCCCTCTCCTTTTAATCTTTCTTTTTCTTTTTTTCCTTCTTTCCTTCCTTTGCCTTTCCCATTCCTGTAAAGAAACGTGGGAATTCATTCATTTTAGTAAATGTATTTGCATTGATAAATCCAGGGAAAACTTCTTTCCAGTGGAAGAAATCGTCATCTGTATGAGGCAAATTGTTTGGATCTCATTAATTGTAATTCACTTATATGCTCTATAATAAAAAATTTATTGAGCTCTCTTTTGTGGGTAATTTTTAATATTTTATATTAATAGTATCTACTATTTACTTACCCACGGATTTTTTTACCTATATATATATATATATATATATATATATATATATATATATATATATATATATATATATATATATATATATATATGGCTGGACACTCGTATTCGAGGATGCCCGTCTCCTAGGTCGGCTAATCCCTTTTGCAGACGCATGCTCAGGCGTTTGCTCAGGCGCATTTTGTGTTTGTTAAATCACCCACAGAGCACACCTGGGATTTATACTGCAACTATGCGGAGCAGACCTAAGTTACAGTTTCTGGGAGAGAAGCGTGTTAGCTAGCGTGATCAAAAATCTGGACAAGGCCAGCACGCTCAAACCCTCGGTCATGATGACTTGTAACTTCCTGCTAGCACAGATATCGACGGCCCCCAGGAGCACCGTCTACACAATTTCATTCACAAGGCTTTGATCAATATACATATACATATATATATATATATATATATATATATATATATATATATATATATATATATATATATATATATATATATATATGTACATAATAAAAATAGGGTCTCTATTCAAATATTAAGAATTCACTATAATAACGTTTTTGAAGCAATAAAAATTTCGGATCAATGATGAATCCATTATTTTTTTATTAATATATACATACATATATATATATATATATATATATATATATATATATATATATATATATATATATATATATATATTCCTAAAAAGATAACTACGTTGGTGATATCAACGGACAACTTTCCAAACGACCTAACACCTTAATCAAGAGAAAGGCATATATATATATGGCATATATACCCTTACACTGTGCACGCTTGTTTACAAACAAGCATCGTAGCGACAACGACTAATTTACAATAAATTATAACAAACGCATGTTTACAAAAATGGATATCAAAAAGATCAAAGTTACATTAAGTTTGAGTATGATCTCGAGGGAGATCGAATGTACTTGGTTTATCAAAAAATACGGCGCTTTCCTTGATCAATTTCAACTTAACATCAAGAAGTTAGAGAACTATAAATGATTATTATAAAAATAGATATAATATGTCTATATTATTCAATGAAACGCATATATATATATATATATATATATATATATATATATATATATATATATATATATATATATATGGGGTGCGATGAGTAAATTGTCATTTTTTTTTCATTTCGCGCATGCGCGTTGGTTTAATTTATTTTGTTGACTGGAGAGTGTAAGGTCAGTTGGGCACTGTCTGTGAGAAAAAGCGCACCATGGCCCAATTCATTCAGAAATTTGGACACGGCGTTGTACTGCTTGGCCTTCGTGCTGGAAGTAATTGGGTGTCATTCTCAGGACAGTGCAGAGGATTCGGAAGTAGTTGGATGAGTCTAATGGTGATTACGAAGGTACGGCAGATCGGAAAACTCACTCTGATTGTTCTGATAAGAAAATAAATGTTTTGGTGAGGGCCTCAGACTCAACACAGAGTCCTAAATGAATTGCCTTGAGGAGGTAGTACTGCTCTGGGTCAAGAGGGTGGCAGCTGGAAGACCCTGTATCTGGCAACAGGACCTCCATGCCACATATGCAAGAGAACACAGACAGGCTGTCAGACAATTTCTGCAACCACATCACCCCTTACATCTAGTCAAATAACTTCCCAGACAGTAAACCCTTTGATTATTATGTGTTGGGCGCAGTTGACCAAGAGACCAACAAAACTTCTTGTAACACCAAAGATGAACTGAAGACAAGGATTATGTCAGCATTCACCAACAGGAGAGTCCTGAAGAGTTGAAGGAGATTCCAAAGGTGTCTTGAGGCCGTGATTGAAGCCAATGTCGATTTAATTGAATTAATTTACTCTTTAGTATTTCAAAATATTTTTGTGTAATTTTGATGAATATATTCGTTAAAATGTAATATTAGTGTTATTCATGTTTGCGTAATGTAGACGGCAATTTATTCAACGCATACACACACACACACACACATATATATATATATATACATCCGACTGACGAAAAATCAGTCGGGTTTCGATCGTAGCTGGAGGCAACCGGACGTCTAGCCACACTGATGAGCTGTGAAACAGCGAAACAGTCTGTCTGTGGATGACAAAAATAGTAGCTCCTGAAATTAATTTCGGTTGAGCCCTCTGGTTTGGGGTGTGAATTTGTAAAACAGTGACTATCTATGCTAATACGGCACGACTCTTCGACAGAATTGAGTCACTCTCAGTCACTGTGTGTTTATCCGAATCTAAAAATAAACACGCTAAAATTCACCGCCATCCCGCACCGCACGCTGATGGCTTAACGGGTAGAGATTCCGACTGACGAAAAATCAGTCGGGTTTCGATCGTAGCTGGAGGCAACCGGACGTCTAGCCACAAAAAATCCGTGGGTAAGTAAATAGTAGATACTATTAATATAAAATATTAAAAATTACCCACAAAAGAGAGCTCAATAAATTTTTTATTATAGAGCATATAAGTGAATTACAATTAATGAGATCCAAACAATTTGCCTCATACAGATGACGATTTCTTCCACTGGAAAGAAGTTTTCCCTGGATTTATCAATGCAAATACATTTACTAAAATGAATGAATTCCCACGTTTCTTTACAGGAATGGGAAAGGCAAAGGAAGGAAAGAAGGAAAAAAAGAAAAAGAAAGATTAAAAGGAGAGGGAATAAGAATTGGCCTATAATAGAGTTGGGTTTTAGAGGCAACCAGACGTCTAGCCACACTGATGAGCTGTGAAACAGCGAAACAGTCTGTCTGTGGATGACAAAAATATATATATATATATATATATATATATATGCACATTTCATTGAATACGACAGACAAGGTGCTTTGATTTAGGATTTTATACAGTTTCTCATGTGATCTAATTTTTTTTTTCTTTTCGAATGATAAATTATATAAATCTATCAAATTGTTCTTTTTATCCGAGCGCTTTCGTCTATACATTTAGCCATTTTCAAGGTCGAAATATATTAACTGTTAACAAGAAATAGATTGTTGTATGTACGTATTCAAATAATGTTTTCATTTTCAAAACCCGATCAAGATATTGTGTCTATGTTCATAATTGATATTATTGAGTGTTGTTTTTTGTATCTATTAATAAGGCTTACATTATTTTTAGCCTTTTTTCCATGTAGATGAGGCTATCATTAGTTTTTTCAACAAGTATGTCATAAATAGGGTTCAGTAGGTCTCCATGAGTATTTAAATGAGATCTAATTCTCCATGATCTATTTAGTCTCCATGATTTATTTAAATGAGATCTAATTGAGCTATGGTTAGAAAGATGTAGTACGAGTCTTCTTGTCAAACATGTTGTAGTGTGGCCTGAATAATTATGATTGATCAGGAATACAATTCCTTAATGGACAATTAAATTCATCAATAATGTTTGTCCAATTTAATTTTGTTCTAAGAGATAAATTAGTATTTTTAACTATTAAGGTTAGAGGTTTTAAATTTTTGTAATACATAATTATACACCTTGTCTGTCGTATTCAATGAAATGTGCATGAAAGAAGGATTGCTGCCTAAATAGACAAATATATCCACATTACATCAAAAAACGTTTGCGGTTTCCCTCTTCTTTTTAATATATACACTTTTCTCTCGTTGAACTACTATAACCTCTTCCCTTTATATATATATATATATGTGTGTGTGTTTGTGTGTGTGCGCGCGCGCGTGAACTGAGACGCATAGACCGATATACCTGCCCCGTACTGTGTTCAGTTATATTCTAAAACAATTTAATCATAATTTAAACGTCTCATGCGGAACAAAAAGAATTGTTTGCAAGTCCTAAATGTTGATCTGAGGTACAATTGTGTTGAAAACCTCTTATCTGTGGTTTTTCTATATGCGTATACACCTACGCAAACTAATCGCTTTATTGTACGTAATTGTTTTTTATCGTTGGAAAAATGGTAGTGTATGCAAATAAACCTTTGAAGATCACGCGTTATCAATTGGAAATTATGAACGGGCCGGACGAATGAAAGATAAGATGTTCAGTACGATTTATCTTTCGTCCAACAGGTCTATAAATACTTACTAATGTCGGTGTAAGCAAGAAGATAAAAGTATTTAAATAACACAGACATTCGTCAGTTAGTGTCGTAGTAAGTATCTTACTACTGCATGGATATAGGTACGTATTTTTAAAAACACTCACTCACTCATTCTCTCTCTATATATATATATATCTCACACACACACACACACACACACACACATATATATATATATATATATATATATATATATATATATATATATATATATATATGTATATATAAATAAAAAGAAAGAACAGTAAGTTATAAAATCCGGTGTTCTTATAGATATTTTTATTTTTACACAATAGTGCTCAATGTAAATTTACAGAGCATTAATATTATAAATTAATTGATTTAAAATATTTTTCGCTACACAGTGATAACCATGTTTCAAAAATGGAAGCTAAAGCCCTTGAATTTAATTTTGTTATTAAACCAAAGACATTAGTTTCATTTCCTCGTCAAGCGACTCCAAAATTCGCTTGACGAGGAAATGGAACTAATGTCTTTGGTTTAATAACAAAATTAAATTCAAGGGCTTTAGCTTCCATTTTTGAAACATGGTTATCACTGTGTAGCGAAAAAAACATTTTAAATCAATTAATTTATAATATACATATATATGTATATATATATATATATATATATATTTTCTAATAATTTTTCTAATAATTTTTATCGTTCAAAATATATATATATATATATATATATATATATATATATATGTGTGTGTGTGTGTGTGTTTGTGTGTGTGTGTGTGTGTGTGTGCGTTTGAGTATGTAAAAATTCAGATATAACTAAAACTATAACGGAAAACATAAAAAATAGAAAAAGACAATTTAAACAATTTACATCTTTCGAGCTCTTGTCCGCATGTTTATTACCATATTCACGACTTTTCGACCGTTGTACTCTTCCGCTTTCTTCAGGAGATATTTGTTGAAATTTTTTACCGAACCCTTTATTTAGTCCACGGGTGTAGATTGTTCAAATTCCACGAGCTATGCTTTTGGATATCTCAGTTTCAGTTAATTACCCTTGATAACTCACCAAGATTTTGTTCCCTCTGCCGTGGCCAGTGATTGAAATCGCAACCCTTCGAAGTTCAAAATTCCAACAAATATCACCTGAAGAAGGCCGAAACGTCATGAATATGGCAGTGAAGATGAGGACAAGTGTCCGAACAGTGTAAATAGTATAAACAGAGTCGGCTGTAAAAAGACAATATGTTTATGTGTGTAGTGGGGTGGTTGTGTAGGTGTACGTGTATGAAAAAAGAGTTATTGATATAAACTAACACAAGGCCATAAATATCGGGCATTTGGAGATACTCTAACTCAATCATGAGAATCCTAATAAGATGCAAATTTTTAATTCTATCTCCCTTCAAGACGTAGTTTCGTGGCTTCCCTAGATTGCTTTTCTCAATGACTGTGAATTGCCTGACATCTTTCTTGAACTCCTTTCCGTTGAGGTCCTGATCTGGCACCTCGTCTAAATCGCTATCCAACAGACGTGCTGTGGCCTCCCTCTGTCTCTTCTACAAATATTTTCACGCCAACTGTTCCGATGAGCTACTGCCACTGGTTCCCGGACTACATAAATTTAAACGTGCTACCAGACTGGAATCTCCGTCTCACCCTTTCACTGTCAAAACGATTAAATGTAACCGCCTCTTCTTCTCAAACAGTTTCTTCTCCCGCACTTCCTGTCTGTGGAACTCCCTTGCCCTTACTTGCTTCCCCGATGACTATAATCTTCACATATTCAAGTGTAATGTCAATCGACATCTGACACCCTGAGCTTGTTCCCCTGTGCTCCCCTGTGTCCTTTCATCAAACGAGCCGCTTTGTACGTGTTTGCAATCCTCTCTAACCCCTTGCGTGCTAGTGGCACTGGCGCCTTGCTTGGGTTGAGTTTCCTCCCACCCACCAAATAAAAAATACTTTTACCACGGTGGTTCTGAAATCAAAGTTTTCCTTCTCCTAGAGTGGCTGCTCACCAAGGCTAGACAATCCTGGCTCTCCTCCTATTTAACCCTAACCCTTACCCAAAAGTATTCGTACAGAACTGAAAGCAACAATTTATACCGATGTTTCAGCTGCCGATAACCGATACGAACTCAAATAAACTTCTTCCACGTTAAGGCCTATATTATTAATTAAGCTTATTTGAATTTTCTATAGTCGTCATAATAAGCTAGATCGTTAAGTATTGCTCATCAAATTATTTACATTATTTACAGCGGTCTATTCTCCTCATCTTTGTTGTTGTTATCACGATGTTTCGGCTGTTGTGTCCCCCGGTCTTCATCAGGTGTCTGATGATCCGAGTAACTTACAGGGAATTTCAAACGGTATCATTTATTTATTCTAAGCGGATAGATAGTTCTCTTTCCACTGCACATGCCTGGTGATATCTCGTCTTTTTATGGCTCGCCCCGTTGCCACTGTATCCAAGTACACGGCCATATCACGTTGAAACACCAGTTCCCATATGGTCACCTAAGTTAAGCAACGTCGAGCTTGGTCACTACTTAGACGGATATCCCCTTTGTAATATCAGTTGCTGTACGTTTGAATGTGCAGGTGGTGTAATGGATAATGACTCGGAATTGTTAATCGATGAGCCGAGTTCTAATTCCAGTTGGGTTCCTTATATTCACTTCCGCGCAAATACCCTTGGGAAAGGTATGAAATCACGTCTTCTTCTCCAGCTATGGGTTAATTAGTAAAACTTGTATCACTAAACCATCATTATCTCAAAAAATCTAGACAATCTAAAAATATTGTCTGGCTTTAAATAACCTGCAATTGATTAACTATAGAAAACGAATCAATCAATTAGTGAAATACTGATCAGCTACACACACATGTATTCTAAATTTATTTACATTCTCTGGAATATAAATTTATAGAAAATATCTTGGTCGCAAAGACAGGGATCATTTTATATATCGATTGTAACATGAAATTAATCCCCCACTTTATATCGACATTATAATTTCTTGTTTCTTTATTAAATTCTGATTAGGTATGAATCCACCCCCAGCTATGGGTTAATTAGTAAGAATTGTATCACAAAACATTATTAATTAAAAAAAATATTCTCACAATCTAAAAATATTTTCTGGCTTTAAATAACCTGCAATGAGTTGATAAACCGTAAAAAACAAATTAAACTATGATTTGTTGCACAGGCCTGCCTTTTAGATTTATTTACATTCTTTGGAATATAAATGTATAGAAAGTTCCTTGGCCACAAACAATTTTCAAAATCTAAAAATACTTTCTGACTTTAAATAAACTGAGAAAGGGTTGATAAGCTGTAAAAAACCAAATTTATCAATCAAAAAACAAGTGCACACTGCCCGGCCTACAATTATAACGGAACCAAATTCACGAATCACCGCTTTAACCCACTTGGCTATATTCCGCATGTAAATAATAATAATAATAACAGAAATTCAGACTGAAAAGCTCATAAAATTGTTATTAGCTTTTCCCCGCGTGTTTCGACAAAATCATTTGACGCATGCGCAGGCGAATACAAACGCATTTTCCTTGCATGTACTTTTTATTGTAATTTTTAGTTTAAACGAATTCTTTTATTATTTATTTTTACATCGGTTAAAACAATTTCATTCTCCACCCACTACCTCGTCCCCCTCCCCGATTCCTTACAGCGAAAAAAAAAATCTTTTCTATTTTTATTCCGAATCCCTCGTTCTACTTGATTGTTTAGCAGCAGCCATTGTTCTTTTTTCTTCGGAAACACAATCAGAATGATACTGAGTCACACGCAAGTACACACGTTAGCAGAGATGCACACACTATGCACAAATGCACAAGCACATGCACTCTGACGTACACATAAACATAAAGAATGCGGCATAGACACACTGCATAGACACACTGCATAGACACACTGCATAGACACAAGGGAAGAACAGGCATAAAAAAACAGGGTCGCACACATCCTGACACCAACGCGAAAACACAACTTCTCCATGATAGGTATGCATATGGAGAAACACATTGGCGTGTCATTCTTTCTTCATTGTATTTTCTACAAAACCCTCCTTGATTCTGTTAAATAGGAAACATGGCTGGTGGGTAGACAAGTGTAGAAGTGAAGGCCATTTTAACTATCAGCTTGGAAGATGACACATGAAAATTTGGCTTAATAATAATAATAATAATAATAATAATAATAATAATAATAATAATAATAATAATCTCAGAATTGTCAATACTCACACCCACTGAGCACAAAAACCGTCATGACAGGATAGGACAATATCTGTATTGGAAGATCTGTCATCACTTCTTCTATGTACAGTGTCCCTTCAGGACGTTGACGCGCATGGCTCTTCGCAATTTCCTGTCCTTTGTAGCTGTCAATAATTTTTGTCTTTTTGTTATATCTTCTAAACCATAATCTTCATTGTCATGTTCAGGATGATTCGGTCGTCGTACGCTCCGGCCTTATTCAAGTGATTAGAATTTCGAACGGAACCCTTTATTTGGCCTACCGTGGTAGATTGTTCTAGTTCCACGAGCAATGCCTCTTCCGGGTGTGTCAGTTATCTCCCTTTAACTCAACTCCAAGTTTTTATTCACTACTGCAATAGCTAGGTGTTGAACTGATAACTCTTTAAGTCAAGTCACTGGATCCAACCAACGTTTCTATCCACTGGGCCAAATTTCAATCATCTGAAGAAGGCCGGGTCGTAAAACGGCTGAAACTTCATGAACATGACATAAAGATGAGGGCAACAGTGTGAAGAATGTAAATAATGTAAATACTTACAATTTCTCATCTCAGTAATATAGACAGATTCTTCTATGCCCTGTTTGGCCATCTATTTACTCAAGTGTGTTCTTGTCTCTTCAATCTATCCTGTGAGTATCGAATTTTCGGTAGCTTCTTTCCTCATTGTGTGTCATAGAAATTTCAATTGTCTCTTCCTGATGTTTCGTATAAGTGTCCGTTTTGTTTTAATTTCTAAAACCTCGTCGTTTCTCATCTGTTCAGTTTATTATAATCTCAGCATCCTTTTGCAGAACGACAAAGAGAGCTTTGCTCATTTAAGCTTTTTTTTTAAGAAAAAAAAAGTCTTCTGTTTAAACGTTGGAAACATCAAAAATCATACTCTTTACTTGAACTAGGTCAGGGGTTATGACCCGGCATGCGATTATGAATCCAATGCAGGTTAAAAAGAAAAATAATAATAGTAATACATCCACATAGTTGTAGGTCAAACGCAGTCAATATTATAGGATTATTGAGTAGTCCACGAAATTATTGATAAGATAAGCAAGTTTTGAATTTAGAGTTATCCATTTTGTAGACTGGTTGCTAATCAGGGCTAGAGAGCTAGATAGTCCTGCTATTCAACTCAAGGATATTTGTGCAAAAGTGAATGCAATGAACTTGACTGGAACTCGAACTCGGCTTGCCAATTTCTCAATCACATTTACTGTTTAAACATAACGAATTGATTTACTTACGACAAAGGAACCAATAATATTTTCGGGCCCAGGCTAATCACTCAAACGATTTCCCTGCAGAAAATAAGACACGGCACACACAATATCACTTCTCAGTGCTAGCACATATATATATATATATATATATATATATATCGAAAGAGAGAGAGAGAGAGAGAGAGAGAGCGAGAGAGATACACGATGTATAATTTACAAGAACCCTAAGTAAAATTCTGGTCGAAAACTCTCAAATTCTTGAGATTTATATAAAATCACATTACCAAAAACACCTCGCTATTAGTAAGGCGCTGTATATCAAGCATCTCTCTCCTACTAACAACCTAACCTTATTCAACAATGGAAACGGAGTATTAAAATATTTTTTAAACATAGACGCGAATTTCTAAATATGCGAAAGATTAGAATAAACACCCCTATTGAAAACAACACAAAAATAAAATTTAAAAGTTAAACAACCATAACAAGAAGAAAAACTAACAACACTAACAAGAAAACCACTTTGAAAATGGCCGCAAGCGATTGGTACTTGAGAAAATTATAAAAAAAAAAAAATTGTACTCCCCTAATTCTACAAAACAGAAAAACGTAAGGAAGTTGTAGAAATCAAAGAAAGCATTAATTAAATCTTCTTTGTCTGACGCATTTAATAAAAGATGATGACAAGAAAAGCTGCTGCCGAACAATATATATATATATATATATATATCTATATATATATATATATATATATATATATATATATATATATATATATATATATATATATTGGCATATAATCCAAGTGGATACTAGTAATATAAAATATGAAAACTGATCCACAAAAAGAACTCAATGTATTAATTATAACATAGTTTTCTTCGGTTGAAATAGATCTTTCCCCCATATGAGGTAATTTTGTAATTTGTTGTGTAATAATATATATATATATATATATATATATATATATATATATATATATATATATATATATATATATAAGTGAACATTGAAATCAACACTCAGAGGCGATAAGCTGTTTCATGCTAGACGCAATCGTCAGACCGCGAGTGTTGGATTTTCCTCGACTATTTATATATATGGATCAGTGGTGCATTGTGAGTAATCCATTCTGGCGGTTATTTTAGCGACAGTGGCTTGTTTATTTATCCATCTTCTTATTTATTTGGGTTAATTTATATTGTTTTTATTTTCATTTTTTATTTTATATATTTATTCATTGTTTTCGGTTGTCTATGTTTTATTAACATGGTAAAAAAAATGGGGGATTTTGCTTAAGTAGCTTATTATACTTATTTATGTTTATTTTTATTAGTTCTAACGGTTATTTTAGAGGGAGCGATTTGTTCATTTATTAATTTTAGATTCATTTTTCTTATTTATTTGCTTATTTTTATTTCTTATTTATTTTGTATATTTTATATACTCTATTCAGTTTTCGATTTTTGAGTAACGTAGTAATTTTTATCTTTATATAGCAGTTATAGCTATTTTCTCGTTCAATTTTTGGATTGATTGTTGAAGTCTATTCTAACGGTTATTTTGGCGGGATTCGTTTGTTGATTTTTTAATTGTTTACTTTATTTGTTGGTTTGGATTAATTATTTTTACTTGTATTTTATGTATTTATTTCCTATTTTTATTAGTTATATTTCGTCTGTTCTAACGGGAGTGGTTTGTTAATTTGTATATTATTTACTTAGGTTAATTTATTTTACTTTTTTTTAATATCATTTTATCTTTGTTCTTTCTTTTCAGTTTTCAATTTTTAAGTAAGATAGTAAAAATTTGTTTTCGTCTCTGCATTTTGAGATGAGCTTAGATCGTTTATTTAATAATTTATTTTGGTCTGGGAAGGTAATAATAGCTATTTTTTCCTCCAAGCCAAGTTTGCAGGCTTTGGATTGTTTATTGTAGGCTGATGATCTTTTCCTTATTTTCCATGATATTTTTGGTCTGATTTGCGTTTTGTTTTTAATTTCCCAGACATACATAGAAAGCATTGTGCTGTTCGCGTATTTACTATTTGTGAAAGATGTTTTGTATGCATAATTTCTTTGTTTCCAGGGTCTTTCACTTACTCCTATGTATAATTTTTCTTCATTATCTGGTGATTTTACCGTGGCTTGGTATATTACGTTATTTTGTAAGTAATTACCGTTTAAGGGACATTCATTCCTTATTCTACAGTTACACGTGGGTTTAATTTGTTCGGGTGGTTTGTGGATAGTTTTCCTGGAAAACAGTATTACATTTACCTGCCTGAGTATTCCGTAAATTTAGTAGAAAATATCCGTTATCCGACAGAATTCGAACCTGTATTCCTATACGGAAACCATCATTTGATCTGACATGCTATACTATCTAGTTACAGAAACACACAAATTACTGTTAAAAAAGAATTCTACGAGTGTAGCAACAACGCTTTGAATTGCATTTAACCAATATTTAATGCTATTTTGGTTAGCTCCCTTATAGTGGGACGCTTGTATTACAAAAAATTACATAGCGACAACAGGTAAATTTAAAAATTTAAACTAATTATAACACAGCGTTTTAATGCGTGTTTTTGGAAATCACAATCACAAAGATCACAGTTGCAATAAGTTTGTCTTTTAATTCACACCTGAGGTCATAGGAAGTACTTGGGTAGGTAAAAACTACGGCGCTTTCTTTGATGAATTTCAACTTAACATCAAAAAATGATTAAAAAACAAGAAAGGATTATTTATAAAAATAAATAGACATAGTATGTCTATATTATTCAATGAAACACACACACACATAATTTTGTATTTGTGCAGTAATCCCACTTTTATCTAAATTTCATTGAATATGGTTGACAAGGTACTGCGATTAAGATTTTTATTCAATTTCTTTTCTTCTGTACGAATAAATATTTCCTTTTCTGGAGATTAAATATGGAAAAATTGTCCGAATATTCTATATATCCGAGCGCTTTCAGTTATTCTATTATCATTATCACGAAGTTTTGTCATCATAGATAATGGCATGCTTTTGCAAAAAAACAAAAATCTTTGGCAATGGCTAAAAGAATAGCCGAAAGTACTCAGATGTACGGAACATTTGGACAGTTTTGATACAATTTATGTCTAGAAAAGTAAAACCTTCTACGAACACAAGAAAATTGAATAAAACCTTAATTGCATACCATGTAAATCGTCTTTAATGAAACTTGTATAAAAGAGGGATTGCTACCCAATTAAACACACACACACACACACACACACACACACACACACACATATATATATATATATATATATATATATATATATATATATATATATATATATATATATGTACTCGTATTGTATTTGCGATCCTTGCGTGCGAATGTTTGCGTGCTATAACCCGGTATGCATTATTCTGTGTTAAAATGAAGCAGAAAATACCACAAAGAGGAGAAATGCTGTAATTACTCCTCTGATGGCTATTCGTTTGGAACTTTCGTGAAAAGGAGATAAATAGGCTGTTACTTGGCTACATTCAATTTGGATCTTGGATTATTTTTTTTTTGTATGATCGCTTTTAGTGTCTGAAATGAGGATACTGTCTCAGGATGTGACGTAGAAGCAAATCGACTCTCATCATTGCCACGATTATCATCTTTTCAGGCACTATACTCTATGATAACAGCTTTATAATTTATTCTTATTCTTATCAAGGATTTCTGCGTGTTTCTTATGATTTTATTCATTAGCTTTTGTTTCTTTCTGGCTTTCTTTTTCTCATTTCTTTCGTCTTTTTCCGAAAACACTCCCAATATTTCTCACTTTTATCCTCCCCGCTTTTTTTCGTCTTCGTGTTGACTTCTCTTATTATTTCTTTTTGTGTTTTTTCTCGTTCCGAATGCAAACGCCATTTTCTCAAGGCCTTAGGGCCACATCATATTTAAAATGCCTGACATATTTCTTGAACCGGTTTCCGCTGACTTTACCACGGTTTGGAAATTAAAGTTTTCCTTCTCCTAGAGTGGCTGCTCACCAAGGCTAGACAGCCCTAGCTCTCCTCCGATTTAACTCTAACTCTTACCCAAAGGTATTCGTACAGTATTCAACGCAACAAATTATGCCGGATTTTCAGTTGCCGATATCCGATACGAACTCAAATAAGACTTCTTCCACGTCAAGGTCTATTATTAATTAAGCTTACTTGAATTTACTATAATAGTCATGATCTGCTAGATCGCTAAATATTGCTCATCAAATTATTTACATTATTTACAGCGGACTATTCTCCTCATCTTTGTTGTTGTTATCACAACGTTTCGGCCATTGTGTCCTCCGGCCTTCATCAGGTGTCTGATTATCCGGGTAACGTACAGAGAATGTCAAACTGGTATCTATTTATTTAATCTAAGCGGGTAGATTGTTCTTTTTCCACTACACATGTCTAGGAATATCTATTTTTTTCGGTACTGCTCAGTTATGGCTCGCCCTGTTGCCAATGAGTCCAAATACACACAGCTTACGGTCACGTTTCGTTGAAACATCAGTTCTCGTATGGTCACCTAAGTTAAGCAACGTCGAGCTTGGTCAGTACCTAGATGAGAAGAAGGTGTCTTTCAGCCACAATAGCAGGTAAACGATTTTGAAATGGAAAGTGAATACTGAGCAACTGCATCACAAGTATTGCAAAAATACGTCATTGTTGCTTTAACCTGACTCTTGTAATGATAAAAAATATCAGAAAGATCACGGTATTTTTCAAACAGCAAAATGAGCTAACCTTTTTTTCACCATTTCAAGGAATCGATCGTATATATGAGTCCGACTTGATGTCTGAAGTTAACTTGACTGTTCTTTTACTGCTTGCCATTATTTAAGAATCTAAATAATTCCCTTAATTGTAAGAACTTATTAAATCGAGATCTCGCTCGTTTAACAAACATTTATTAACTTTTATTCAAGCCAAATGTAGATATTTTAAAGCAATATTAATTTCTTGTTTTGGCATAATCAGCAAACTAATGTTGAATAACCTGAGATAAAACAAAACTGAATTAAAATGTCATCATATGGGGTCTGTCCGGAAAAATATAAAACATTCATTATTAACAGGAAATAGCCTACTTCTGGCAATGGCACCATATTCCTCGTTAGAATACTCCTCTTGAGATCTCACACACTTATTCCATTCTTTCAAAATTTTACACTACAAAATCATCTTTCAGGATCGCAGTCTCATTGCATTCTTCTATATTAGACGACTTTCTAACACTTGTTTTAGCTTTTGGGGAAAAACAGAAGTTGCAGGTAGTGAAGTACAGATTGTAAAGTAGTAAGAGTTCTAGTAGACCTTGTAAACAGTACACAATCACACTCAAAAGCATTTCAATGCTGATTAAATCCATTCAAGTACTTCCGTTCATGTAACGGCAATAAGATGTTAAATTATACCAAAGCCGAGATTGGATAGATTCCGCACAGATTTAGTATTTGATAATTTTATCACTATTTACTTTATTTGCAAGGAAATATTCCTAAAGATAAATAAATACATTCATATATATTCTATAAAGAAATTATATCTAAATATTCACGAATGAAGGAATTTTATTATCGTTTACTTTTATTACGAGTTTTTTTTGTTTTTTTTTATTTTATTTGCGATGTTGTCGATTGGAGAGATGACCTGCAAAGTTTGTTATGCTGACTGCGTGCCTTCCCGTATAAGAAGAGAAATCTGCGAGGGAATTTCAAGAATTTATTTTTAACAAATTTACATTCGAACGGCCAAGATCTAGACCTGTCGTTATTTTCTTCTTTTTCTACTTGACTGTATGCATAAGCAATTTAGATTCTGTTGGTGAAAATATTTGCAACGAGAAGCCAACATTATTAGATTGACAGCCAATCAAATAATTTTGATATTGAATATTACACATTTAGGAATTGTTATATGACAAGAAAAAGAACAAAATATCAAAGAGAAGCATATGCATGATTATTGGTCATTTTAGAAGGCAGAATTCTATGAAGTTCTAGATTCATTGGCCAAAATATATGATTTTTAAATTCTTTCTGTGTTTTTCTTATTCTTTACATGTTCTTCAGAATGCAAGCGTCATTTTCTTAACGGCTTACGGCCACATCATGTTAAAACACCGGTTCCCGTACGATCAACGAAGTTAAGCAAAGTCGAGCCTGGTCAGTACCTAACAGCTTGGCTGTTTGAGAATAGCAGGTGCTGTAAGCTTTTATGTGCAAGCGGTGTAATGCATGATTCTATTGTATGATTTATTCTTAAATATTTTAACAACTGTGGCATATAGCCGAAGGCAGATCAACACTTACTATCCTAAACTTAGCTAATCCTATTCACGACCGATTCATCCAATTACAATTTACTCAATCACCAAAAGAACTCATCCATCATCATTCAATCCGATATATACCACATATTCACAGGAAACCTACAAAATTCCCATGATATAAAAAATTCCATAATATACAAAATTTTTTTTTTTCTGATTTTCTCATTTTTTTACAAAAATATATAAAAATTGACTGCTATGAAATGAGAGGGGAGTGAATAGACGCAAAACGTGAAACTAAAAGTTAACAAAATATTCAAACTGAAATAAAATATTAGTAGGACCCGTCCACTCCCCGGCTTTGGCGTTGCCATTTTGTGCAAATTACTTCAAAATTAATATATATATATATATATATATATATATATATATATATATATATATATATATATATATATATATATATATATATATATATATATATATATATATATATGTGTGTGTGTGTGTAATTTGGCAGCAACATTTCTTTTAAACATGTTGTGTTGAATGTCAAAGACAACATAGTCCTATGAGAAAATTCAAAAGAGAATATGCAGGACTATGTTGTCTTTATATATATATACATACATATATATATATTGTCGTAATGGCACAATTTGTTTCATTAAAACAGAAATAGCTGCATTATTTACACTGTTTATATTCGGACAATGATTCTCATCTTTGTTGTTTTTATCACATTTCGGTCGTTATGGATCTGGATAACATATCCGAATGGAACCCTTTATTTGAGCTACGAGAGCAGACTGTTCACGTTCCACTGCTCATGTCTCGGGATATCTCGTCTCGTTCTTATTTTTATTTAGCATTGTTCAGTTAATGCTCGCCCGTTCCCACTGAGTGCAAGTAAACTCTCCCCAAACCAGGAATTGAACTCACAAACACTTTTCTTTCTATGTGCCGTGTCCTTCGAGCTCTCAACGAGTTCCTTCCCTGTGCCACCTCCCCCAGACCACGTTCTCTCATCCACTTGCTTAAGGTCGCTAGGTATGTCATGCATTGTTTTCCCTTGTCTTTCTTTCCCTCTATTCGACCCGTGTGTATCAGGCCCCCCTTCCTCATTATGTGTCCCAGGAACTTCAGCTGCTTCATCCTCATGTTAAGTATAAGCCTACTACTAGTTTGCAAGACTTCAATGTTGCTCACACGCTCAGTCCATGATATGCTTAGCATCCTTCTGTAGAACCACATCTCCATTGCCACGTGTCTTTTCTTCATCTTTGAGGAAATCGTCCAACATTCGCTGCCGTAAAGAAGGACAGACGTCACGTAACATCTCAGTATTATTTTCTTCGTTACCAAAGAAATCCTCCTGTCTCGCAATACTCTGCCCAGCTTTTATGTCATCAAATTCACAAACGAACGCTCAAAATCATCCTCATTCCACAAAAAGTGACAACTACAGATATTGTGTTTACAGCATCAGTCAGTACTGAGTTAATATTTAGAACTATTATTCACATTCAACTTTTGGTAATCTCAAAATGTCTACTGAGGGGTGAAAGGTGAAAACAAACTATAATGTTTCTCGTACAAACTATTCATAGTTTAGTAAAATGCATTGTGGATAGACGAATCCAAATTTGAACTTTCTGGTATAAAGAGAAGGATGTGGTAAATGCAAATACACTGTAGTTAAGGAAATGTTATCTTTTACTTAAAACATGCAAAAATATCTCATTAAACAAATGCATGGTGACTCCAAACAGTTTGCCTGTAGTATAGATTTAATAAATTCTATGTAGTTTTGTTTTTATTTATCTAGAATTACCACCGCCATAACGTAGCTTCCTGTAAATAATTTCATGGTTCTGATGAAATTACCCTCTATGGTAACTAGACTTTATGAATTTAAGCGCAGTACTAGTTTGACAATAAGGTTTCATAATTTTACAATTGAAATAGCTATAAGTAACCGCAAGTTCTATGCTAACAATACATTCTTTTCTCGCACTTCTCGCTTGTGGAACTCTTTTCCGGTTCCATGCCAACCAGTTTACTTATGGAACTCTCTTCTAGTTTTCAAAACTTTCAACGCAATGTCATGCGTTATTTTCTGTTTTCTTCATTCTTGTTCTTTTATTGTCCTATCTTCATAATAGTTTTCCCATATTATTGAACACCCTGTAACGCCTTCCGTCCTAGTGGCTTCATTAACTTGCTTGGAGTGAAATAAAAAAAAAAAAAACAAATTCAATTCTAGGGATAATCTCAGAACAAAAGGACAGTGTTGTGCTGAAGAAAAAGAAAAAGATATTTTAGAAACGATTTTTGAGAATCCCAATTTTTTCATGAGACTTCTTAGTTGTCAATTCATGACTCAATCTATCAAGAGCTGAGTAAATTTAAATGGCGTTGCCATGATTTCCATAACATTGTTCAAACTGGCGTTTGTAAAATTTGCATGAACATAAAATCTTATATTTTTCTCTGTATTTTTGTTTGTATCAAATCCGATTTAGTAACGGACTGACAGAATATATATATATATATATATATATGTATGTATGTATGTATGTATGTATGTATGCATGTGTGTGTGTGTGTGTGTGTGTGTGTGTGTTGTTTTGTGTGTAGGTATATGTGAATCCAATGAATGTAGAGTTAAGAATACGTCGATGTGAACGCAAACCTATCAGTGTATAGTCAGTCACGACTGAAAAGTTTGCGTCCGTTGTACTTAGCGAAGTTCCACTGACTGACTCTTAGAGTGATGGAAAGAAATTCACTTGCGTGTTTTGTCTCAGAGGGGACTCATGCGGGGTCGACGATGTGGGGCGGTAAGAAGAGGCCCGGAACTGTAGAAATTGGTCAGGAAGCAGAGGAGAACAGCTGAAGTGATGTAGAAGGAAAAACGTGGACTTTTAAGCTCCCAAAATAAAGAATACAAATGTAAGCATTTGTGGAGATTAGGGAGAAAAAAAAAGAGTATTGTGTAGGGAGAGAGACAGAAGAGAAGCAGGAGAGAAGCAAGAGAGGGGCAGGAGAGTGAAAAGAAAATTCTGTTAAAATTTTTGAAAGGAAGCAAAGAAAGATGATTGGACAGAAGGAAAAGAGGTAGTGATTGAAAAAGAAATTCATAGAACAATTGAAGTCTATGAATAGAAATGAAGGAAAATAGATGGATGGGAACCCTGAGAAAAAGAGATAGATAGATAGATAGATAGATAGATAGATAGATAGATAGATAGATATGAAGAGATAGATAGATAGATAGATAGATAGATATGAAGCGATAGATAGATAGATAGATATGAAGCGATAGATAGATAGATAGACAGACAGACATATGAAGAGATAGATAGATAGATATGAAGAGATAGATAGACAGACAGACAGACAGACATATGAATAGATAGATAGATAAATATGAAGAGATAGATAGATAGATAGATAGATATGAAGCGATAGATAGATAGATAGACAGACAGACATATGAAGAGATAGATAGATAGATATGAAGAGATAGATAGACAGACAGACAGACAGACAGACAGACATATGAATAGATATATATATATATATATATATATATATATATATATATATATATAGATAGATAGATAGATAGATAGATAGATAGATAGATAGACAGACGGACAGAAAGACAGACAGTCATATAGATTGAGAATATTAGGCGAGAACAGTGTTCCAATTCTAGTCAGTTTCGTTATATTCAACCTTGGGCAAAGTATAAATCCACCTTTTCTCCCCACCAGCTATGGGTTATTTAGCAGGACTATTTATCAATAAATCATTTTTATTTCCCCCAAATTCTAATAATCTAAAAATATTTTTTCGTTTTATTTTTCAAATAATTTGCAAAAGGGTGATAAGCCGTAAAAACAAATCAATTAATTAGGGAGAAAAATGAGATAATATAACATTTATAAATATTTCAAATACCTCGGTATAACGATTAACTACATCCGGCAGCGCGGCCTCGGAAGATTGGAAGTTTTGAGGTGTGTGGAACACCTCTTAATTGCTGTTGTTTCAAGGGTCACCCTAACCCGAGGTGTTAGCACTTTTAAGGGTCCCAGTCATGAGCAAATAAAGAACCCCCGCACAAAAACAAAATACTATAAAAGTAAACAACAACCAACAATACATATTTATAATAGAATTTCCAACAATCAAGTAGTCGATTATTCTGTTTTTAAACAGAATAACTAACGCCTACTGGGATGGGTTTCATGAAAATATTTATCAAATAGTTTATTGTCTTTCGGTTGGATTCGAACCTGATTTCTCTTATATAAGGAAGGACGCGGATGGACGCATATGCTTTATTAAACACTCGTAAATTACCCTAACCTGTAGACGACAACTATTCTGTTTAATAACACAGAAACAGGGCTGGCTGAAGCTTTTGGTTACTCAGTCGCCCGTAGCACCATCAAGGCCAAGGACGCCATCATGTTATGTGTTTGTGATCTTTCAAAACTAAAGCTTATATAAACCAACTTGCGGTCATCCATGCCCCAAGACATGAAATTCTTTGGTTATTTTGTCAATAGAAAATGATCTTGTAAAGAAGATATGTGTAAAAAATGCCATGAAAACATTTGCAAATCTAAAGGCGAGAAAACATTTTTGGGTAGAATAATGAATGTTTTCTTTAGCTTGGATTAAGTTGTATATTGTAATAATCTCATTATATCTTACTTTTCTTTGGTGTACTGTGTTCCTTCACGTTATAGGCGATCATGACTCTCCACAACTTCCTGTCCTTAGTAAAGTTTGCCTTTTTGAGATCCCTTTTAATCTCGCTTTTACAAACAAATTAAATTTATTCTTTGCATCCTTTGACCCTCTTGCCTTCAATAAGTCCTTTGAGTGTCAAATTCTCCCAGCCCCGCCTCCTTATTTTATGCCTTGGAAATTTCAACTGTCTATTTCTGATTATAAGTAGAAGTTTTTGTTCCGGTTATCCTTAAACTTCCTCGTTACTCACATGTCCAGTCTATGCTATTCTCAACATCCTTATGTAGAAATACTGCTTCTGAATATTGTTCTGGTGTTGTATAGATCGCAAATCTTCTGGATCTTTTACGATAAGCACTTGACGTACGTTAGACTGACCGTAGAAATTTTCTGGTCATCTTCCTTATCCCGTCTGTTCCCACCTGCTGACGTTGATATCATGTTTTCCGGGTAGTTGTTATTCTGAAGTTTACATTTGATGCTGATCATTTCTTCATGGTATGAGTTTGGGTTGCCATTTATGAATTTTTGCCCGTTGTTGCAGGGATCGAACAAAATCTCTTTCTTCATACTGTATGAATGATGGAAATTGAAGTTGAGGCATTGTCCGGTGAATGTTGGCTTCTGGCATATTTTTGAACCTAGTACATCCAGGTAGGTCAGTTGATTGTTATTTTTTTCTTCCATTGTGAACTGGATCGAAGGTCTTATTGAGTTCACATGGCCCAACAGTATTCGTACATGTTTCTGCTGTGGCTAGAGTATGAAGGTGTCATCTACGTATCTCATCCATAATGTTGGTTTTCGTAGTACCGTTCCTAAACTAATTCCCTCGAAATATACGTAGATAATCTGCATTTGTATTGGAATTTCTAATAGCATTCTGAGAAAAAATATGGCATTATTTAATATATATATATATATATATATACATATGAAGAAATATAGTCTTAAAGTGTGCTATATTTATGGGATAAAGTGCTCAATATCAGAGATAAAGCATGTGTAAATATAAAAGTGAACATAGAAGTCAACGCTTAGAGGCGACAGTCTGTTTCATGCTAGATGCAATCATCGGGCCATCGGATAGATAGATAGATAGATAGATAGATAAATAGAGATATACCGTTAATTCAGATTAAATGTTATTGTGAGCGCTTGGTTATCAGTCAGTTATGTGTCATGCGTGAGACACGATCATGTATCGAAAGATACATGACTGACGAAGCAGATTTTTTTCCGCAGTAGGTTGCCATTTCTTTCTGCTGGTGACCACTTGCCATCTAAGGCTATAGAACCCGGTCTGTCCTGCTATTTACCTATAGCTGGCGGGAGAAGAAGAGGGTATTAGCATGTAAGTGAATGTAATAGATTCGACTTGAATTCGAGCTCGGCTCTCCGACTGCCTCAATCCGAGCCGCTATCCATTACTCCACTGTGTCTCAGTTTGGTCATATTGAGGCGAAAATATTTGGATGTAAAAGGGACGAAGATGGGCAAGATCGCTGGAGTGAAATTTGATAGAAAATGATTTGATTAAAAAGAAAACAATGAAAGAAAGTGAAAAAAGAAAAGAATAAAAGAAAGTGAACAAAGTAAAAAAAAGATTTGCTGGAGCTTAGCTTTTTTTAAAATATTCAATTTATGGCGAAGAAGGATGAAAACATTATTTCAAATCTGGTGAATGTTTTCGAATTTAATCGGGGAAGCCAATAAAAAGGTTTTGTCAAATTGAGGGAGAACATTGTGCTTGGAAAAAATTGAAGGAGGATAATTCTCTTTTTTTATTTTATTTCTCCCTTTCTTACATTCGTTATCACCCAAATGTACTTATTCGCCTTTCTTTCTTTCTTTCTTTCTTTCTTTCTTTCTTTCTTTCTTTCCCCTTCAATGTCTTCTTCATAAATTATTTCATAATTCAGTCTATCTTTCTTCCTTCTTTATTTTCTTGTTTTCTTTTCTTTTTCACCAATTATGTCTTTCTTTTTCTCTTTTCTGAAAATTTCTAGCAATCTTTTTTCTAATTTTTCTTCTTTTTCTTCTTTTTTATCTGATGACTTTCTTTTTTTATCAATATGTTTCCGGTATTCTTTCTTTCTTTCTTTCTTTCTTTCTTTCTTTATTTATTTCTTTATTTATTTCCTTATTTATTTATTTATTTATTTTACCACCTCAGTATTTTTTTCTGAAATTACTTCATATTTCCTTCTTCTTTCCTCTTCATTTTCGATTTTTCCATCCTCACCTCTTCGTTCTTTTTTCTGTCTGTCTTTCTTCCTATCTTTATTTCTATCTTTCTTTCTTTCTTTTGATTTCAAATATTTTTCTTTCTTTGCTTTTCATATCATTGTGCTTTTTGTTCTAAGTTCTTTTAAATCTCTTTTTGACTATCGTCTTTCTATTTTGTTTAACACCCTTTCTTTCTCTCTTACTTTCTTTCTTTCTTTCTTTCTTTCTTTCTTTCTGTCTTTCTTTCTTTCTTTCTGTCTTTCTTTCTGTCTTTCTTTCTTTCTTTCTTTCTTTGACTGCCATATTTCTTCAGCAGCCACCGAACCTCATCGTTCCACTTCGTTTCGTTTTGGCTTTTCCCAACCTTTCTTTCCAACAGACGTTTCCATCGTTTTAAAAATGGACAAACATGTCCACTATTTCTGACGCCGCCCCCTCACCCCCGCCATGCCATCAAATCGTTCCCATACTCAAACAAAAAGATGATTCCTTGCCAAACTACAACTGTCCATAAACATCTTCTGGCCGACGGCTGCCATAAGTCGACGGGTTCACGGTTTGCTCACTGGAGAAAATGAAACATGAATTTGGTTGCTATGGTTACGGAAGAAGCCTAGAAAAAACAATCAGCAAAATTATGAACACACGCATAAACACACATAGATATGCACAGACACATACATATGCATAAACACATACATACGCACAAACGCAGGCTTGTAGACAGAACTATGAAGGGGTGCTGAAAAATGATACACCATTAAAAATTTCTCGTTTCGTCATTTTTTCAGATTTTGGCAAATAAGTCCGGCTCAAAAATTTTCAGCACCACATGCGTATATATATATATATATATATATATATATATATATATATATATATATATATATATATATATATATATATATATATATATATACTTTCTGTTTATACGTTATTATTAGAGCTACAAATATTTAAGTAAATTGGTCTGTTTGTAATAAACAGTATTAACTACATTTACCGCCCTTTACGTTTTTAGTTTATATTTACTTAAATATTTGTTTCTATAAAAATAACGTATAAAAAGAAAATATATTAAAATAATTTTTGTTCGTAGTCCATTTCATAATATATATATATATATATATATATATATATATATATATATATATATATATATATATATATATATAGTATTTACATTAGTCGGACTATTGTCCTCATCTTTGTCGCCATATTTGTCACAACGTTTCGGCCGTTGTACGCTCCGGCCTTCTTCAGGTGGTTGGAATTTCGAACCGAACCCTTTATTTCGATCACTGAGGTAGACTGTTCTAGTTCCACGAGCCATGTTTGATGGATGTCAGTTATCAGTTATCTCCTGGTAATTTTCCCTCTCTCTATATATATATGTAGAATCTCACCAAGGTTGATTTGTCAGGAAGGAGACTTCCTGATGTTATCGGTTTGGAGTGGTGGGGAGGTGATCCCAGGGTGCGGAACCTTTGGAAAGTGCCTGAAAGCCATACCATGGATTGACCCAAGCCTTGTGAGAGAAATTGGGTAGATGGACTCCTTGGGGGCTTTCGCTAGCTGTGCTCGCACGAAATCACAACTCTTCGTAACCGAGAGTTTAAGTGTGGTGGCCTTGTTCAGATTGTTGATCACGCTAGATAACACGTATATGTGCGACTAAATATAGATACTGTTGCGTATGTGTGTATCTACGTATGTGTTTTGGGGTATATAAATAGTAGGTCCTTACTAGATTAAATATTCGTTATTTTTATACGTTTATGTTAAATTTGTAACCTGTAGGTGATATTACTTGCTTTGTCAATTTTTTTTGTTTACACATTGGTTCTCTTATAAATGCCCTCCGCTTTTAGCCTGCATACCCCCATCTTTTTTTCCTCTCTCTCTCTCTCATCTACTCGATTTTAAGTTGAGATCCTATCGTTTTTTATTGTGCGTAGTGTCACCACAAATGTATGCACACGTTTCCGGTGTGTGGTTTTAAATTTTAATTTTAGGTCAGCGAATCGGTAGCGAATTATGCATCGAAAAATAATTCATATTTATCTGTATCTCACTCATTTAAACCGTTATTTAACTCCTTTCTTTAAAACTTCTCTCTGTTAAATTTTAATCCCCACCTTCACCTTTAGGCCTTCCTGTTTTCCTTTCTTCTGTTACCCCTCTCTCTATCTTTCATACATTTCCCTCTTACACTTGTTTCCCACTTCCACATATACACTCTCAGTAAAATTTTACTTTTTATACCCGGATTTATATTTTCCGATTTCTTTTTGAATTTGTAGGTCTGATGAATTGGATCATGATTACGATTCCAATGTAATAAATTATAACCACGGAATATTAGTGTTTGAGCGTCTTATATTATATATATATATATATATATATATATATATATATATATATATATATATATATATATATATATATATATTAAGAAGAAATGGAGTAAGTCCCGCAATTATTTTAAGATATTTTCTATTTATTATGAACAGAGCATTTACTTAAATAATTGTATCTATAAAAATAGCGTATAAACTGAATATATATATATATATATATATATATATATATATATATATATATATATATATATATATATATAATTTCTAAAGTGCACAATCTGGCCTGAAAATGGCTTTTAATATTTACATGACCATCATCCAGTTGTTATCTTTTCATTCTTTCATATAAGCGATGGCAATCACACCTAACGATTGACCAAAACACAGTTGGTTGTTGGGCATCCTACGTCAAAATGCGGATATTCGAATTAAAGGCCCGTTTAGAACTGAAAAGAACATGACCCGGGCAAGTCTTTCTATATTCCACCCAAATCTGATAGTCCTTGTGGGTATTCGTTCTCATTTGTTTCATGATAAGTATGTATGTGTAAATATCTATTTTTATTCCTTCAAACATTATTTTCAGTCGATAACCGTGTTTGAAGAACGCCCCCGATTATTTTAAACGATATTTCTGTCATGTACCGGTTTGTGTACTCGAGAAGACTTAATAAAGAAAATTTTTACTCAGCCAAGATTCGAACCTGTGTCCTCATTTGCAAAAGGAACTATCATCTTTAGTGCACCGCTAAGAGGTGCGTCTTAATAAAGCCTGTTTCTATTTTGCCTTTAAAAAGGACGATTGAACTTATTTCTGTGTATGAGTAAGGAATTTGATAAATTATTTTGTATATGATTTTTTTTTCAAAATATTTCCTTTCCTGAAAGAATTACCTCTTTCCCTACCCAAAATACATGACATTTTAAATAATTAAAAGAAAAAGATTGAATTCAAAAAATTCTATTTAAAATATACAACACATAAATAACCCAAACTAAAATAATATATATAATAATAACTAAATTATAAATGAAAAAATTCAACAGCAACATATACTCACTTTCGTTTTTTAGACATAAAATTACATCACTTAGCGTCCTCCATAGTTTACCATGATTTTCTGATAACGCAAAGTATATTTATGCACGTTCATAAATTTAAAAATTCTAAAAATCTAACGCCATTTTTACTTATTTTTATAAATATTTGTTCCAAAATAAAATCTTTAGGTTTTACTTCATAAAGTCCATCAGAGAACGAAATGCGTCGGCTAAGATAAATCTTCCTTTTGTCTTTATTCATATTACCCTTTTACAGATATATTTTTGTTATATTTAAATTTTTACGCATATATATATATATATATATATATATATATATATATATATATATATATATATATATATATATATATATATATGTAGGTTGTTCCAATAACTTGGACCGATTTTAATGTGAATTTAGTTTAAGCGTCTTTTTCTTTTTCTTTCAGATTCGACGGACATTTGGGCAATATTATTTTTCTCATATAACTGACATAACATAAATAACATGATCCAATAGAGAAATAAATATATTTTTACCAATAACATTGATTTCTTTACTGCTGACTTTGATCCGTCTTAATGAAACACCCTAATATATAATCTGTCTTAATGAAACAAATTTTATATATATATATATATATATATATATATATATATATATGTGTGTGTGTGTGTGTGTGTGTGTGTTTGTGTGTGCGCGTAAATGCTACATCATTAATGAGTGTTTGAATTTATTTGATATTTAACGTTCAAATATCGCTAGATTAAAGTAATTGATCTCATATATAGATTAGTGTCTGTACAGGTTCTATAATAATAAATGACTGTATCAACAAGTCTGAAACTCCATATTAAACAATATATCCTGCTTGGGCAATATTATCTTGCATTAAACGGCACACTACTTTTCAATTGAAGCGGAAGAGGATAGCAGGTGAGGCGGAATGATTGAAAGATAATCAAAGATTTAGAAACAGTTTTAAAATATTCATATGCCCAAACTAAATATGATACCAAAATTTAAAATATTATTATGGATTCCTTGCAAGCATAATTCCCAGTATAAATAGGTATAAATAAATAATTGACCGATTTTTATTATTGTGATATTTTTGCATTATATCAAGTATTAAATATATAATAACTCCTGTCTACAAATTGGAGGAGAGCGTTATCAATGATAATGTTCTCACTTCGAATCCGCAGTTATCTCCCTTTGTTCTCTCTGTTTGCATTTTTAAATGTACTTTTTATCACAAAAAATTTGGTGAAGCGTGATAAAATTTTAATTAAGAAAATGTGGCCCAGAGAAAAAAAACAGTTTGAGAACCACTGGGCTAACTGAACAATTTAGGCGTCGTCCAATCATACCTCATCCATGTTCAATTGGACTGTTGATCTACACTGGAGAACATGTTGAATCAGATGATACGTGGAGGAATCTAGTTACTATTGGTGTGGAAGAATTTGAGAACCACAGAGTTGCTGACGTTGAAACTGAGTTGAATCCAGCTGGTCGATATATGGATGATGTCAACACTTTTTTCGAAAATGGCACAAAATAGTATATTTCGCGTGATTAATGTAAATTTCCTCCTTGATACATAATGAATTCAGACGTACTACTAGACTGGCAGTTAGGTCTCATAGATATAATGTTGAAATAGCTAGATGTAACCTTCACATCTATTCTAATAATTTCTTTTCTCGTAATTATCGCTCGTAGAACTCTCTTCTGGTTTCTTGCATTCTTGCCTCTTACGATCTTCACTTATTTCAATAGAACTTCTGCTTTCTGAACGATGTAAATTTATTGTCTTTTCTCGCCACTAACATTTCTAGTTCTTATTCTCAGTAACACCTTGCGTCTCAGTGGATTTATCGCCTTGTTTGGGGAGAAACGATTAAAGCCAAAATAAAATTAAATAGACCTTGTCGAATGAAGCTTTAAAAAACTTGTTTCATTCAATACATTGAGTACTTATTACAGATATATATCTTTTATAAGTATTAATTTAAAAAATAATTATTTAAACAAGAAATAAATCAAAAACGGGAAACACTTGTATTTCCCAGGACATTCGAGAAAACGGATTAGCTTAGAAACCCAAAAGTCCAGTTTGTGACACCGGAAATTACATTGTTACATTATCTTTGACACTTGGAGTCGAAAGAGAGAGGGGGAGGGAAATTAAAAGAAATAGGAGGAGAGTATAAGGAGAAAGAAATGATGAAAAAGAGAAATAACGACGACATTCGACACATACGCGTCTCTCTCTCACACACACAATATTAACTAAGAACACGGCCAAAATTTGCTGACTGTGTTTGGAAAATAAAACGCCCCTATAACTCTAGATACATACACACAACCCATACTTCCAGTTAAAAAGTAAAAATAAAATCATCCTTGATAATGGCTAAAAGTATAGCCAAAACATTTCGACAGTTCCTATACACACTGTTTCCTGAAAAGAAAACTCCTGTTCAAACACAAGAAATATTAAATAAAAAACTTAATCGCTGTACCTTTTCTGTAGTCTTTAATGAAACACACACATATATATATATATATATATATATATATATATATATATATATAAGATAGGCAGACAGACAAAAACACACACACACACACACACACACACACAAAGGCTAGCTAGCCAGCAGTGGATGTTAAATGGCGTAATACTTATCAGTACGGTGAAAGGAAGTTCCTGAAAACTTTCCAAATCCAATTCAGACTTTCTCTTTTTAGGAAAGTCATGAATCTGCATCTTGAGTTCCTTACCATCAGGGATGGTACAAGAGTCTCGTACCCACCCAGGAATCTATGATACAGAGCCCCCCTACACACACACACACTCTACTACATCTCAATTATCATAAGGTATTATTCATAAAAACAGAAATTTTTTGTAACCTAATAATGTAAAACGATGGATATATGCAGTATAGGTGAACAATTCAATAGAAAAATTGAAAATAAATACAATGTGTCTCAATACAAAGTAGAGATCTGTCATAATAGATTTATCTTAAATAAACAATGTTTTCCGGCAATTTTTAACATGAACTTGCAATTTTTCTTCTTAAAAAGTTGAATAATTTAACACATTCAACATTATGGATAAAAGTGATGACTTTTATATCGTGTTTTTTTTATCGAGTCTAAGCATACAACGGATTTGGACGGAACAAAAGACAATAACGTCAAAATCCGCGAAAATAATCCTTTAATAATTGTGCTTAGTTTAATTTATACCGTATATAAATGGAGGTAGAAAAAATGTTGATAAGATAGCGAGGGCTAAAGAGCACTGCCCAGCGCCCCACTCGAGCTTCCCCCGACTCCGGTCGGAGAGTTCTGCGTTCTGCTTCCCATTGGCAGGCATCATTTTTTATATCATTGGACTTGCATATTGCTTGAAAGAGATGAGTATGAGTGCGATTTGGCCATTAGACGAACCACTCTACCCTAACTACTTCGTCTGCTCATGAAGTAACATTAGAAGCTGTCGACATAAGTAAAAATAGGGAGATCCAGACTGAACTGGAACTGAACGTTTATATAGATTTATTAATAGAAACGAACCGAAATATAGATGGTGATTGTGAAATCGATAAACAGTTTGATTCAAAATAAGATTTATAGATACCTATTATTAGCGGCCACAATCTTAACAACATAAGATATGCAAGTGATAAATTGTTGAGAGCAAACATAGAAAGGAAAATACAGGAATTCCTACCCAATGTAGTAAAGTAAAGGGAGAAGAAAAGACTAAAGGTCAATTGTAAGAAGAGAGAATGTCTGGTTGACAGCAAAAAACGGGCCCAACAAGTATATTTCAATTGCATAAATCAAGCCAATACAAAAAATTAAATATCTAGAAAGTGTTTTCACAGAAAACGGACAGTGTTTATTTGTAATGTCAACGAATACTCTTGTTGTCTCTTTCGTCTTGCTCGTTGTAAGTGAGACTTTGTAATTGCAGATACAGCTATAGTACACAGTCGAACAATACTGGTGTCAGCCTTGGAATAATATCGTACTTATAGTATTTGCTCGATAAAACTCGCTGTAACAGGTAATCCGTATAGTAATCCGAATAGAGAAACATTATAGTGAATAGTGTAGAGAAGAGCGGTCCGAATAATAACAGAGGATAGACTAGAAATACAGATCTGAATAATAATAGAGGATAGATTAGAAATGGCGATCAGAATAGTGATAGAGGATAAAATAGAAATAGCGATCAATGAGACACATGCGTTTCCTCTATGCTCATTTGGTCTACTTAATTCAATAATGGGATCGCCTATGTTTACTCAGTGGCGAAGTTCAACTCAAGTAACAGCAGCGACATTTTATTTCTATATAACAGTATTCTTTTATGTACTGTATCCGTTCAGGGTGTAGGCGAGCATGGCCCTCTATATCTTCCCGTTCCTTGTAGCTCTTAATAAGTTTTGTCTTTATGTTATTTCTCATAAACACTGTTCTACCGTCCATTTACTCATGCTCATCAAGTGTATTACGCGCGGCTTTACTCTGACCCCCAATCTGTCCTGTAAGTATCAGATTTTCCAAGTCCTCCTTCCGCATTACGTGACACAGAAATCTCAAATGCCTCTTCCTGATGTTAAGTATAAGTTTCCTTTTAGCTTCCATTTTCTCCAAATCTTGTTCGTTATTCACATGTTCAGTTTATAGTATCCTCAGTATTTTTTTGTGGAACCACATTTCTGTTGCTTCAAATCTGTTCTTCATCTTTGGGTATATTATTCAGCATTTGCTGCCATACACGAGGACAGATATCACGTAACATTTCAATACTCTTTTCTTTATTTCTAACAAAATGTGTCTGTCTCTTAATACTCTGCTTAACTTTTGGAATGCACCTTTGGCCATCCCAATACGTCTTCATATTTCGGAGTCACACTTTTCGTCCTTTTTTAGAACACATTCTAGATATTTACATTTTCGTACTTGTTTGATTTTAGTGTAACCGATTTGTAAATTGCCTTTGCTGATTACCATACATTCTGTCTTCTTGAAATTTAAACTTAGTCCATTCTTCTCGCTTTCCTTAGCTATCTTCTGTAGGAGCATTTTTAGATTCCTTTCCGTATCTGCTATCAAGACTGTGTCATCTGCATACCTTAAGTTAAGATTGTAACCGCCAATTATGAATCATGGGAAAACTTCTAATTCTCTCAGAATTGCTGAGTGTTGTAGAGTTATTTCCTCAGTGGAAACTGTATTTGGACTAAATTCCGTCCTAAATAGGTTCAACGTACAAAAACGTTAGGAACTTGTTATAATAAGTATTACGCAGAGTAATCTAGTTGTGGTAGCTGACTACTTTCGTATTCGACTCCCGTCGACCCTCACTGACTCCTACTTATATTAGATGGGAGAGTCTATTATCTATAGACTAGGTGTGTTTCACCATAACAATAAGTTGAATAAATCCGGTGAGAAGACAAATCCTTATCTTACTCCCCACACACACTTTCTTTTTTTTTTTGTATATCTGTTAAGTGCGTCATCAAAATCCAAATGCGCAAAAAGAGAGCGAAAGACGCATTCCAAAAGTTAAGTAAAGTGTTAAAAACAGGAAAATTTCCTTAGAATAAATGGAAAAGGGTACTTAACTATTAGGTAATATCAGTCCTCCTATATGGCAGTGGATGACGGACAATGTCCTCACATATGAAGAAAAGTCTTTAAGCAAGAGAAATGTGGTTCTACAGAAGGATGCTGAGAATACTATAGATTAAACATAAGAGTAACGACAAAGCTTTAGAGAAAATAGAAATTAAATATTAAGCTTATATTTAACATCAGAAAGAGGTATTTGAAATTTCCAGGGTTTATAATGAGTAAATGTGGCTTAGAAAATGTAACACTCACAGGATATATAGAAGGCAGGAAGGACAGAGGGAAGCAGCGTATAACCTACCTAACGAGACTATGTCAATGATTGACAGAACAGGGATTATGCGATATAGCTAAAGACCAACTTTACTCATGGGTCATTCCGGCTGTTAAATTATAATCTAGCATACTATTATTTTTTAGAGAATTGTATTTCTCCTCTGACTTCCTCATTTTGACCTTTGAGGTCAGATACAGGAAAACAAAGGAAGTCGTTTTTGATTAGCTAATACTAGCGTGGGAATGTTGGATGGAGAATGGGATTTCAGGCGTTTAGTTTTTACATTTCGGATAATGTAGACGTGGTTTTTCAGTGTCTCGAAATTTGCCTCCCAGTGGAGGTGAGAGAGCGACCCTACTGGCTACTTAGAAATAGACACGTTGACGTGTTCAAACAAATAGTTAAGTTAAAATTCCATGTAATGGTGCCTCTCTTTTATCTCTGAACAAAACAAGAAGAAAACAATGTGAGTGAATCAATGCCCTCCTCGCAAGCCCACCAAAGGGCTATGCAGCACGTGGAAAGGTTAACCGATATATGGAAAATAGAGAAAGGAAAAAACATACTAAGAGCTACAAAGGACAGAAAATTTTGGAGAGCCATGATCGCCATTTTCGCGAAGGAACATGGCACTTGAAGAAGAAGTAGAAGAAGAAGATCGAAACATATCCTCTACTCTAAGAGATTTCCATTAATAAGTTTCTTTTTCTCTTGATTACTCGCACGATATATTTCCTTAATTTTGGAATTACCTAAAATTTATTTACCAAAATCCCAGATTTTTCTCCGCAAATAGCAAATGACGGTGTCCTGTTTACTGCAGTCAGTTGATATTATCAAAGCATTAAGAAATAATTTAATTACCATTCTTCAAACGACAAGGTTGGATCGTTTTGTGTCCATCCCGCCTTTTCCTATTTGTCTAAAATAGTTCGAATCGTTTGATTTTGAAAGCGTCCACTGTAAATATTTTTCCTGCTGATACACGGAATTAATGGAAGTTCTCAAGAATTCACGTAAAAAATACTGTTGCTATAGTTACGCGTTTTTTTTTGGGGGGGGGGTTTCTTGGAGATTTTCAGAACTGTTCAATTGCCAGAAAAGACTTGCGGACAAATTCCAACACAGAAATTTAATCTTATTTTTTCATTTTTTTTTCTTTTATCTTTTAGTGGAAAAGCTATTTTAATACTGCTGGGCCAATATTTTTAACACATTTTGCTACACACACACACACACACACACACACACACACACACACACACATATATATATATATATATATATATATATATAAAGTATAAATAAATGGTCTGTTTATAATAAACAGTATTAATTACATTTACCGGCCTGAATGTTCGAGAAGTTTCTCGGACATTCCGGCTGGTAAATGTCATTAATATATATATATATATATATATATATACAGGAATCCCTCGTTTAATGTGGCTAATTTGCACATCGGTAGCTATAAAAACCTCAGTTTTCAATTACTATGGTTAAACAGAAGAATGTTTTACGCACTAATCGAGTATTGGTATATGAAAATATTAGCGCACGAATTGAGAGGTCCCTGTATATATGTATATATATATATATATATATATATACATATATATATATATATGTGTGTGTGTGTGTGTGTGTGTGTGTGTGTTATTATTATTATTATTACTCAGTGGAGACTAGTATTTGAGTAGAGGCTCCGTTTATTTATTGAAGAGTATATTTATTCATTTTCGTTTGTGTTGTGGTAGGATCCACCTAATTTGCATAGGTGACTACCAACTATATAAATAATGGTTGGTAACGGAGGACGAGGAGGAGGAATCACGAGATCCAACTAGAGACTCTGATCGACTGCGACTAGTCAACACATTCTCCAGGAACGTCTTCCCAGAAATATACAGAAATACTATATGTACTTATTGTGTACACTTTCTTGTTATAATACATTCTTGTTCTAAGTACATTTTGTGTTGCATTATTATTCCATGCAATAGGCGAGATTCAACAATGAGTCAAGACTCAACAATGGCGACGAAGTAGAACGAACCATACGCCAAGTTTCAACAATGGCCACGAAGTAGAACGAACCATACGCCAAGTTTCAACAATGGCAAAGAAGTAGAACGAACCATACGGAAAGAAGAAAGAATTAATAGTGAGTGTTTTCAACAATTGGGACAAGTCATTGAAGAACCCAGGCTGAAAAAAAAAACTATTAATTCAAAGTCCAACGTTAACGTAACGACGAAGGATTCTGAACTTCTGGATATGTAGAACTCGTTAAAAGACGACTAAGCATAAAGGAACGTTCACTCAGAAAAATTGGAAGGTGTCGTAAACGAATAACGGTAATTTTAAATTAAAAAATTATCTAAACGAGACACCCTCTAAAAAGAAAAATTGGCCGACTACAAAAACATGCATGGATTAAAAGGAGCACAAATACACCGTGTCGACTTTGAAAGGTAACAAACTTTAAAAAATTTTTTTTTTTAAATTATTTGTTCTACAATATAGTGACGATTACCTCTGATAAGAAAATCAGACGTTGTCATTGAAATACGCGAACAGAAGTCGAAAACGAAAAAAAAAAAGTCCGACGCTCTCTGTTCACGAAAAAAAAATACCAAAGTTGATTAGCACGGGCGTGAATGTAAAAGCAAGACATAAAATAGAAAAGTCGTACGTTGTTTCGATTTTTTGGGTCAGCTTATATGATATTCGTGGATACACAAATTAAAAGTATATTCCTTGTTGCATGAACACTATCAGCTAAAGATGGAAGAACTATCCAAAGTCATATCCGAATTATTCAAATCCCAACAGATAGCACAGCAAAAATATCAAGAACAACAGATAGCACAGCAAAAATATCAAGAAAAAATACAGCAAGAACAACTGATAGCAATGCAGAAATATCAAGAACGTCAAGAGGAAAGACTTTTGGAAATTCAAAAGTTAACACTGGAGAAATTAAACAACTATCAGGCAAATGAGGGAAATTCTTCATATTCTAATAACACCATATGTAATTCGCTGGAAACTTTCAACTATGTGCCAGACGAAGAAAAAACGTTTGAAGCGTACTTTAAACGATATGAAGATATTTTCTACACAGACTGTGAAAACTGGTCGAATTCAAGAAAAGTCAGTCTATTACTAAGAAAGCTAGGTACAGCAGAACATAGCAAATTTGTAGATTTTATTCTACCGAGAAAAACAACTGAATTGGAATTCTCGGAAACAGTGAAATTGCTAAAAGAGCTGTTTGGAGCAAATATGTCGCTTTGGCATAAGCGATGGTTATGCATGAATGTCTCTAAATCCGACGATCAGGATTACTTAACATATGCATCTATAGTGAATAGACACTGTGACAATTTCAGATTGGCAGAGATTACGGTTGAAGAATTCAAGTGCTTAATTTTTGCTCAAGGACTGGTATCCAGTAAGAGTGCCGAAATAAGACGTAGAGTTTTGTCTAAACTCGAATCTGAACAAGGCCTTACCCTGCAAAAGTTAGCAGAGGAGTGTCAACGGGCCGTAAGTTTAAAGAAAGAGTCGCAAAAATCGAAGAAGTTGGCATTGCTTATATTAAAAAAATAAAAAAGCAGTCAAAGTACCCATTAGAGAAAAATTGGAGAAAAAATTCGGCGTATTGTAATAATAGACAAGAAAATAAAAAGAACGAAAATAAAAAGGTCCCACCATATAATTGCAGACGTTGTAACGAAAGACATTGGGAGGTAAATTGCCCATATAGAAATAAGAAATGTTTCGTGTGCCAAAAGAATGGTCACAAAGGATCGTGTTGTAAAACGAAAAAATTCAAGATCCGAATTAGACAAAAAAATTCGAATATCAAATCAGATAGAGATTTGAGGAAATATGTGACGACTGAAATATTCAAAAAGAATATTAAATTTCAACTCGATTCGGGGTCAGATTTAACAATAATGAACGATAAAACATGGAAAATTTTAAAAAGGCCTACAATAATGAAGTCAACGAAACTCGCTCGAACGGTAACTGGAAAGCAAATTAACTTCGAAGGCGAGGTTGTACTTCCAATGAAATTGAATGGGATCGTTAAAAAAAATAAAAGTTTTCATTCTGAGAAATGGAGAAAACTTGTTGGGTACATATTTTATTGAAACATTCGAATTGTGGGATAAACCGTTAAACTCATTCTGCAGAAAAGTAGAAAGTAATACGCAAACAAGACAGGACATTAGAGAGCAATTAAAGAAAAAGTTTCCGGAAACCCTTACACCTGGTCTTGGAAGATGTAACAAGTTTGAAGCTAAATTTGAATTAAAAGAAAATACTATGCCTATATTTAAAAAGAAACGTAACGTGCCTTTCGCAAGTGTAGAGAAAGTAGTGGTACCAAAAAAGTTGCAGAAAAGAATCCTACGGGACTTTCATATGGGTCACCCGGGGATTAATAGAACAAAAAGCTTAATGCGAAGCTTTGTATATTGGAAAGGAATGGATGTGGATATCGAAAACATGGTTCATCGATGTAAAGGGTGTGCGTTAGCAGCTAAGGCACCACCTATAGTACACAAACCATGGCCAAAGACGGATCATCCGTGGGAAAGATTACACATTGATTTCGCTGGTCCAGTAGAAGATTATTACTACTTAATAGTGGTAGATAGCTTTACAAAATGGCCGGAAGTACTACGCTGCAAAAAGCCTACGTCCAATACCACAACAACTTTTTTGCATGAACTATTTGCACGGTTCGGTGTGCCAGAGTGTATTGTGAGTGACAATGGTACACAATTCACTTCTGACGAATTTCAGGAATTTTGTGAGTTATATCAAATTAACCACATAACGACGCCGCCGTATCATCCGAGATCCAATGGACTCGCAGAAAGATTTGTAGATACGTTAAAGCGCGCTCTGAAGAAAGCCTCAGGAGTTCCAACGGAAAAGGCGCTTCAGCAATTCCTACAAGTATACAGAATCACGCCTAACCAGAGAACACCATCAAACATGGCACCAGCAGAACTAATGTTCGCTAGAAAAGTTAAGTCAGTGTTTGACAAGCTTTTGCCAGGAAGAAATAGAATAAAGAACACTATGTATACAGCTAGAAAAAGATACACCCCCGGAGAGAAGGTCTTTTTCAAGTGCTATAGAAACAACATTGAGTTTTGGGAGCGAGGCATAGTGGACAAGAGAATCGGTGACCTGATTTACATAATAAAAGGGCCGAAGAATACTCATAAAAGGCACCAGAACCAACTCAAAAAATGCTACGTGCTAGAGCATGAAGAGAGTATGCCGGATGAGGAGGAAGATCCCATTGATGTAATGTATGATACTTTTCAAGTAGAACCTCCGCAGAGTGCTCCTGAACCGAGAAGATCCGGTAGGAAACGAAAGTTCACGGACCCATTGGACGTGAATCCAAAACGAAAATATATTGAAAAAAAAAAAACAGATATACATATGAACTATGCAAAGGGGATCTACAAAGAAATAACCATAATCATCATCCCATATAGAAGCCAGTTTGAAATCCAAAAGGATTCCAAGGCTTGAGAGGGGGGTGTTGTGGTAGGATCCACCTAATTTGCATAGGTGACTACCAACTGAATAAATAATGGTTGGTACCGGAAGACGAAGAGGAGGAATCACGAGATCCAACTAGAGACTCTGATCGACTGCGACTAGTCAACACATTCTCCAGGAACGTCTTCCCAGAAATATACAGAAATACTATATGTACTTATTGTGTACACTTTCTTGTTATAATACATTCTTGTTCTAAGTACATTTTGTGTTGCATTATTATTCCATGCAATAGGCGAGATTCAACAATGAGTCAAGACTCAACAGTTTGCCGGTCTGAATGTTCAAGAAATCTTATCCGGTATATTTTTCGCTAATAGGGTTTTCGCATATTTTTTAAATTTTTTTTTTAAGCAAATCGCCCCAAGCAAGGTGGGAGAGCCACTAGCATGCAGGGGGTTACAGAGAGTGAGAGTGAGAGCAAAGAGGAGTGTTTGGGAAAAGGATAAAGAGAAGGACGGGGATCAAGGTCAAGGCATCGGAAAATGTCGATTGACATTACATTTGCATATTTGAAGATTATAGCTATCAATGAAGCAAGTTATAGGAAGGAAGTTCCACTGTCGGGAGGTGCGAGATATGAAGCTGTTGGAATAGAAGAGATGGCTACATTTAGCAGTTTCGACAGTGAAAGGGTGGGACACAGATGCCAACCTAGTAGCACGCTTAAGTTCATGCAGTTTGGGAACCAGTGAAAGTAGCCATTCGGAGCAGTTGCTTTGAGAGTACTTGTAGAATATTGAGGGAAGCCACAGCATGTCTGTGAGATAGTGACTACAGACAGGATGCCAGATAAGGACCAACCACGTTGCATAGCCTTCTCTGGATTTTGTCGAGGACCTTAAGACGAACAACAGGAGCACCAGACCATATATGGCAGCAGTATTCCATACAAGGACGAATGGTAGATCTACTATTAAGGCAGGAGTAAATAGTAGTGTCGTCAGTTTAGATGTCAACTTGGGTGTTGATAACACCAGGAAGATCATTGATGAAGATCAAAATCAGTGTAGAACCCAGGATAGAGCCTTGAGGAACATCAGTGTTCGTGTGAAAGGAACTGGAGGAGAAACCGTTTAGGACGACCTTTATTTCACGGTTTGACAGGAATGATTTTAAGTCAAATAATCGTCCAGTAATGACGTATCCCTGAACCTTACGAAGAAAGCCAGCGTGCCATACCCTATAAAACACTTAAGAGATATCTAAAGGTAGGGCTCGAGCTTCTCCGTTATTGTCAAGAGCTTGGTATATAAATTCAATTGTGGTCGAGCAAAGAAAAAACCATATTGCTTGTCTGAGAGCAGATGTAAGATACATAACTGCTTCGGCGTTGATTAAAGCCTCGAAGACTTTGCCGAAGTGTGGTAGGAGACATATAGGTAGTTAGATGGGTCAGAATGGTCACCAAATCTCTGACAGGGACATCAAATGAGGGCTTCCAACAGGCTGGAAAGCAATAGTTATATAGTTTGGAGAAGACTGGTTCCAGTTCAGAAACACATTACTTCGAGTGAACGGCTGGTATCCCGCCCCCACAGAACAAACACATTATTCAACAAATGAACGGAGCGTCTACACAAATATGAGCATACACTAAAAATAATGTCTGAGTAATAAAATCTCTCCGTTTATTTATAACAGTATATTTATTTATTTTCGTCTTCCGGTAGGAATGTCCGAGAAATCTTATTAGATCTCATATTTTTCTCTATCCAATAGAATTAAAAATTAACGTTTACGAAATAATATATATATATATATATATATATATATATATATATATATATATATATATATATATATATATATGCGTGTGTGTGTGTGTGTGTGTTTGTGCTGTATTAGTGAAAAATGCTCAATGTCTGTGATAGAACAACATATAACAACCTACTAAAGAAAAGCAGATACACACAACAGTTAGAATAAAGACCACCGAAACCAAAACGAAAAAAAAAGAAATATAATTTGGTTTAACCCACCATACAACAAACCCCTCAGAACAAACATAGGCAGAACATTCCAAAATCTAACAGAAAACACTTCTCCGTAACAAGCCCCCCCCCCAGCAAAAACATTTAACAAAAACAACGTAAAAGTTAGCTACAGCTGCACTAAGAACATAGCACAAATAATAAAAAAACAATAACGTAAATAAAGACAAAGAAAAATACCACATGCCCACTACAAGGAAACTGCCTACAGGTAAACATGGTATACGAAGCTATGCTTAGCACAAACAACATTACAATGCACTACATTGGCGCCACAGAATGAAAATTCAAACAAAGAAAATACACGCACGACCTCTCATTCTACCACAGAAATTACTCCAACAGCATGACACTATCTACATATATATGGCAACTAAAAGACAAAAATGTCACCCTAAACATCATCTGGGAAATTATGAAATCCACACCTGCCTACAACAACATATCAAGGAGAGTTCTACTTTGCCTGTTAGAAAAAGTGGCAATAATCACCCATACACAATTAAAAAAAAAACATTACTAAACCAAAGATAGGAAATAATCTCAAAATGCAAACACGAAAACAAATATCTCCTATCATACCTAACGTTTGACCAAAACACAGTTGGTTGTTGGGCATCCTACGTCAAAATGCGGATATTCGAATTAAAGGCCCGTTTAGAACTGAAAAGAACATGACCCGGGCAACTCTTTCTATATTCCACCCAAATCTGATTGTCCTTGTGGGTATTCGTTCTCATTTGTTTCATAAGTATGTATGTGTAAATATCTATTTTTCTTCCTTCAAACATTATTTTCAGTCGATAACCGTGTTTGAAGAACGCTCTGATTATTTTAAACGATATTTCTGTCATGTACCGGTTTGTGTACTCGAGAAGACTTGATAAAGAAAATGTTTACTCCGCCAAGATTCGAACGTGCGTCCACATTTGCAAGAGGAACTATCGTCTTTACTGCACCGCTAAGAGGTGCGTCATAATTTAAGCCAGTTTCTATTTTGCCTGACTGAACTTATTTCTGTGCATGAGTAATGAATTTGATAAATTATTTTGTATAATTTTTTTTTTCAAAATATTTCCTTTCCTGAAAGAATTACCTCTATTTCTAGCCAATATACATGACAATCAAAATATTAAAAAACTAAAAGAAAAAGATTAAATTCAAAAAATTCTATTATATAAAATATACAACACATATATTCCATCTGGGGAAACGGGTAACATCAAAAATAAAACTGAACAAAAACGGGAACGAACCTACCGAAAAAATGGTAAACCAAAACACTAAAACCACCAAAGTAAAACCACCAACAAGAAACAATAACACTACAAGCACTGTTAACAACACTACCACCACCCCAACAAACAAAACCACCGTCATAACCATTAGCATAGCCATCACGACAGATATAACCATTAAAACTCCGAAATTATTATTTTGCAACTACTGATATTACTATCACTATTAGTTGTCGTTACCACTTTTAGAACCATTACCTTATAACCATCATTACCACCATTAGTACTGTATTTTTATCATTGTTATTATTAGTAGTAGTATTATTACCATTATCATCATTATTATTACCACAACTATTATTATTATTATTATTATTATATAATTTTAATTATTTTTTATTTATTTGCTATTCATCATTATCTATTTATTCTGTTGCTATCACTCTTATTATTATAATTATTTCCATCATTATTATAGATAAGTTTACCATTCATAATATCTAATAACATATCAATTATTTATAATATATCAATACCATCATCACAGCTAATATTACCATTAACATAATTACAATCTTTAATAATACAGTTGCACTTGTTAAAAAATACAAATACCATCGCCATATCTACAGACAGAACCTAACTTAACCCATGTGGTGATAATAGATCCAAATCAATGTGTGTGGGTGTGCCTCAACATATGTCTGCATGTGAGCATTTTTGCCGGCGCAAGCAACGGACCTCAAAAACGTTAAAGCCGCCCACATCTGTCCCTTACTAAGAGAATATTGCTACATATGTAACGCTACAATCGTGACACCGAAATAGATAGAATGAAAATAGCGTACATACGTGTGCTCGGTGAATGTTACATGTGTATGAATGTGTAACTGCGCCGAGCCAAGATTATGAATATGGGTGTGTATGCATGAATTAACATGTATACGCCTGTATGTATATGTGTGCCAATGTATATGTTAGTGTAATCCCAAACAAACACAGAAGAAAACTTTTACCCACTCACCATACACAAATAATCAAACACGAAGCATAGACCACTTTTGAAAAAATAAACCAGTGTGTCTGAAGTTCGCGAAAGCGTGAAACATAAAGTCACAAACAACTCTCCATGCAACCGCATTATATATATATATATATATATATATATATATATATATATATATATATATATATATATGAAGAAATATAATCTTAAAGTGTGCTATATTTATGGGATAAAGTGCTCAATATCAGAGATAGAGCGTGTGTAAATATAAAAGTGAACATAGAAGTCAACACTTAGAGGCGACAGTCTGTTTCTATCTGATATATATATATATATATATATATATATATATATATATATATATATATATATATATTAATACATGTTTCATTAAATAATATAGATAAGTGTTGTCTATATATTTTATGTAAGTTTTTTTCATATAGTCTGATAATCTTAATAACATTATCATTAAACAATGAAAGAAAATCACAATATTGGTACATACTTTTTTTTTAATCCAATCTAAGCTTTCGGCTTACATAAGCCATTATCAAAGATGACAATTACACAATATATTTATGCAATACACGAACAAGAAATTGATGATAGTATTATTTGTTTACATGGATGATTTCCAAGCAACGATAAACACGTGCATATAAAACGCTGAAAGCGAAAATCGCACAACAGCTCATGACGTCACACATGACCACGCGAGAGTGAATCCGATGAGTATTGAGTATGGAAAGCCGTTTGTATGAAGCAATGACTTCTGTTACTAATTATAGGCATTTAAGGATATTTTTGGAGATTTCATAGTTTATTTTGTTCAGGTTAGGTTTCAACTGTTTTATGTATATAGCTTCAAGAATTTTTAGTTTTTGTTTATTGTTTTCATGTTTAAGTATAGTTGTGTTTTCGACGAGGATTTTCCGGAATTGTGTATGCGGCCAGGCATGTTGTTTTAAATATATATATATATATATATTACTCGCCGGTAGTATCATGAAGAGTGCAATCGTCTGATGCGGATTGAAAATTGCATTGTGCTACCGATGAGGAAAATGTTTATTTTTTTAATATAACATATAATTCAGTTTTTATACATTGAACACCATTCTCTTGCCACCAGCGCTCAATGTATGATATTTTATATTCATATATATATATATATATATATATATATATATATATATATATATATATATATATATAAACAAGGGTTATCAGAAATACTAAAAACTTTATAGCGTGTTCCTGACATCAAACAAGCTAAAATATCTATATAAACATATGCCCAAAAGCCCATCGTTGTACCTAGACACAACAATCCATAACGAATGCCAAAAATGTCCTTCGCGTGCTTCTACACACTCATGCACCCGTCGGATCATTAATTGGCGGACACTTTAAAATACTCCCACACGGTGTCAAATTGTTTCACTGGCCCCCCATCTCACGATGCTAAAGCGTCTCAGCGTTATTTAAGTCTTCTGCATAAACCAATTGTTTTAGGTGGCCCCACAGATTAGAATTCAACGGACTGAGGTCGGGGGAAAGTGCAGGCTATGAAACCCGTTCTCCCCTACCTATCCATCTTTCATGGTAGATATCAGCCAGTGAATCGCGAACAATGTGACTAAAATGTGCTAGAGCTCCATCATGAATGAATCACATGTTTCTTCGTATTAGCAGAGTTACATCCTCTAGCAGCTCTAGAAGTGTGTTCGATATAATGCCCCTGTAGACAGTTCCTGTAATCCTCGTGATAGGAGAACATATGGACCTACCAGACTGTCATCTACAATTCCAGCCCACACATTAATCCTAAACTGATAGTGGTATCTAGCCTCTATCGTAAAATGGGTATTTTGATCCGCTCACAAATGTTGGTTTTGTAAATTTGCTATTCCATCTCTTCCAAATGTTGCCTCCTCCGTAACCAAAACTGAAGTGACAAACAACGAATTGGCAGTTTGTGCAGTAAACCATAGTTCTCCCTCGGTGAATTATCCGAGTGCGAAAGAAACTGCACATTTTGCAAATGATACGGATACAGGAGCTGCTCTTGAACTAATCTACGTGTGGTACTATGAGATATACGACATGGTAGGGTAACGTGACTTGTGCTGATACTTGTGTTGTCTTCGACAGTCTGTAGAATGTGTTGTTTGTGGTCAGGGGTACGAGTGGATCTTGGTCTTCCTCGATCCATAGTTTGTGGTACCATGTCTACTGCCTCAGCAATGTCACGATAAACAGCAACAAAGGCTGTCTTCGGTCTGGAAATGCAATCTGATACAGCGTACAGCCTAGTGGCCATTACTATTCGCGCGGCCGTAAGTAAAAATCCTATCTCCCTGCTGACGATATGAATGTCCTGCTATTGTTAAACGGAATACTTCTCAATTAACACACTACTACACACGTTAGGCGTTGACAATAGACTAGCCACAGATATACACGAATGACAAATGTAACCAAGTTTACATGGCAACAGAGTGTCATCTACCGTAAACTTTCTTTAAACTTAATAACCCAAAAAACGAAGGGTTAGTGGAAACAGGTTTATATGGACTTTTGTCCTTGTTTTAACGTCAGGAACCGGCCCCAAAAATTTTGAAAAAGTATGTTTGATACCCACTGTATATATAATGCGGATGTCAGATTTCAATTAAAAGGACACAACTCAATAGCTCATGTTACAGAAATTTTGGATTCCCACGTTTTCCCAGGAACGCTGTAAAATTCGAAAAATTTATCGATATATAAAGGAGTTAAATTAATTTATGTAAATTCTTATTAACAATTGTACCTACTTGTTTTCAAATATTGTTTTTAATTGAAGTGTTAACAATTACAATTTAGATATTTGAAAACCTTGCTGTTATAGACATTTTAGAAATTTTGTTAATATACTGATGATTGATTTTATTTATTTTTGGCCGTAATATTTTTAAGTTTTTTGTTGTTTTTTTATTTTCGTGATGTAGTATCGTTGTATTGTTGTTTAATATTTTTCTAAATAGTGAATGTGGACAGGAATGTTCCTTTAATATTGGGAGATTGAACTATAATCATTCGAATGAAATTTAAGTCATCTCGTCAAAGTCGTAGTAGTATTTAATTTACTACGATTTTTTCCGTGATTTTTTGTAAGAAATCATTTTGCACGATTGCAGTTTTTATAACTTGAAAATAAAATTGGGAATAATCGAAATTGCTAAATCCAGCGAAAGTCACCCATGAAATAATAATTGTACGGAAAGTAAGGACCTACGCACATCAAACGGTCTTTAAATTAAGTGGCGGCAGGAGAATTATCGTTGAACGTTTAAGAGGTGACCTTAAATATTAACGCAATACTTAAATGCAGCGATCAAGTTTGAGTTCTTCTGTAGTTTATTGTTGCCTATCGCATACAGCAGCAGTGTGCCTCGCAAAAAGAAATCTCCGTCAACAGAGGACCAGATTGCAATCAAAAGAATGCAGCAAGGAAAAGAAAGTCCCGTTCAAATAAAAACCCAGATCAAATGGATTATGACTTGTATATATATATATATATATATATATATATGTATGTGTGTGTGTGTGTGTGTGTGTGTGTGTGTGTGTGTGTGTGTGTGTGTGTGTGTGTGTGTGTGTGTGTGTGTGTGTGTGTGTGTGTGTGTGTGTGTGTGTGTGTGACAAAGCTGTTGCACTCATTCCATGGTTGGTTTTACCCCGTTTTACGAAATGTCGCATTTACGAATGTTCTTCATTCTCAGCTATTCTAAAATGCGTAACTGAAAGAAACAGTTACCATTAGTTTATATAGGGAGATTTTGGGACGTACGTAGACCAAAATAATAGCATTCTCTGTCTTCCCTTCTGTCTGTATCGATATCTTTTGAAGATGATATTATAGATTTGATAGACATTATTATGTTTGACTCTTTAGTCTCAAACGTTTGTCTATCACACAATTTCTTTCTAACTAATAAAAAGATCCTGAAGATATGCCCTATATCGACGTGTCCATTCAAAAATTATGTTCCAAATGTCGGCAGTATCAATAATGTTCATCTGAAAATCACAAACATTTTCTTATATACTTTACTATGTTGACTGATTCTTTTTTTTTACGGATTATCAACTTTTTCGCGATTATTTAAAGCCAGAAAATATTTTTAGATTGTAAGATTATTGGGAGAAATAATAATAATTCAGCGATACAAGTGTTACTAGTTAACTCATAACTGGGGATAGAAGTATTTACTTGTAAGTGAATATAACGAACCCAACTGGAACAGGAACTCGGTTCTCTAATTAACAATTCCGGGCCATTATCCATTGCACCACCCACACATCCAAGCTTACAGCACTTGGTATTCCCAAGCGGACACCCCTCTATATACTGATCAGGTTCAACGTTGCTTAACCGGTGTTTTAACGTGATATGCATAATGTTTTGTTTTATAGGAAATGATGTAAAGTGACGATGCGATTACAATTAATTTATGAGGAAAGCATTTTTGTTCGTTCTCATACTGAAAAAGCGGCCCTCCCCAGTGGCTGCAACAGAGTCGAAGGTCAGAGTTCGTCGTCTACTCTGGATAATGTGTCAGGCTCGATGTACGACTGTGTATTTGATTTTTATATCATACATTTCTTTATCGACGTTCAAGTCATCCGACAAACCTGCCTGGAACATACTCTTCTGCAGTCACTGCCGAACTGTCAATCGGAGATAAAAAATGTCAAGATTTATTTCTTGGGTCCGGGAAAGCTTAAAAGGTTTTCTTACACGCTTTATGCCACTTCATTGTTACCAGTTTTTCTGCGTTAACCTGAATGGCGTAAAGCGAAGAAACAATACCATTAAATTACATGAGAAAAATCTTTGAACGTTCTCACAAAAAAAATCACTCTCTTCTGTACCTGCATCAGAATTGGAGGTCAAGGTCTGGTGTCTACTTTGAGTGATATCGAAGGCTTGAAATATTAAATTCAGCTTGAATGCTTACCCTGCGGCGTTTATTCTATAATTCATTTCTTTTCAAGGACCCCTAATTTAGATCGATGAGTCCTTGCAAGATTAATATCATAGCTTTCTTAAAACATATCAGGCCTCTGAAACCAAATGAAAAATTCTAAGCAAGTTCATTTTTTTACTTTTGTTTTACACCATTGCGTATTACAAACATTATTTCATAGAAAAACTATACCTACGGATACTTAGGAAACCTTGATATCTATCTATCTCTCTCTCTCTCTCTCTCTCTCTCTCTCTCTCTATATATATATATATATATATATATATATATATATATATATATATATATATATATATATATATATAGGGTGCGGCCTGTATTTGAGGACATACATATTTAAGATTAATACTGCTTCCCACTAACATCTAATGTTTTTATTTTTTGCTTTTATGAAATGGCATGCTGTGACTGTGGCATTAAAGGCTGATCATAGCGATTTGGATATTCCACGTTTCCTCAGAGTTGCATGATTGTTTGTCCTCAAGATTCGAAAAGAGTTAGAAGACGCTGACAGTTCCCCAATGTCTGTATCAAAACGTAAATGACATTCTGTGTGTTCTTATGAAGTGAGAACATCCTAATTTATTCAGGAGGTCAAGCAGACAATTGATGAAAACAGAGGTCAATCAATGAGGTCAACTGAAAAAAAACTGCATCTGTCTGAAAAACCAGAAGAAGTGTTCATGAAGACATTCGATACAAGTCCTACGTGATGAAGAGAGGTCAATTTATGTCTGAAAAAACAAAACAAAAGAAAACCGTTTAATCAGATCAAAAAAGCTTTTAAACAAACCTAAAATTCCTTCAGAAGCTGATGTGATTTGGTTTTTCTCAGATGAGAAAAATTTTAACAGAAACTTAACAGAAGAACTGACAGATGATTTTGTTCAGATCCTTCTGAGGTGCCAAGAGGGATGCGCACAAAATTTCCTTCAAGTGTTATGGTATTGGGTGTTGGTAGCAATGAAGGACATGTTATGTCACCACACTTTTTTCCACAAGGTCTTAGAGTAAATGCTGCTGCTTACATTGAGGTTCTAGAAACAGTTGTCAAGCCCCGGATTCACAACAGATGCAACGGCAGGCCTTACATATTGCAGCAAGACTCGGCTCCATCCCACAAGGCTCTACGAACACAAGAATGGATGGCTGACAATTTGTACGACCACATCACGCCCAATATGTGGCCTTCTAACTCCCTAGATCTCAATCCAGTAGACTATTATGTGTGAAGCTTTGTTGAGAAGGAGGTTAATAAACAGCCTCATAACACCAAAGATTTTCTTAAAGCTGCAATAGTTCGAGTAATATCTGACATAAATAAGGACCAATTAATCAGAACTTGCAGCCGATTTCGACCTCGTGTAGAGGCAGTTATTGATGCTAGTGGTGATTTTATTGAATACAATTAAATAATAGTTAGTTAAATTTCATGTTTAATTGTTTGTAATCAAATATAATTATATTCATTTTAGCAAGTTTTTACTAATCCATAAAATCTGTCCCCAAATGCCAGCCTCATCCTATATATATATATATATATATATATATATATATATATGAAGAAATATTTTATAACAGAATTTAAATGTTTAGCCGTTTGATCATTGTGTAATACAATAAGCTCTACGTCAGAATATTCCAAAGCGCAACCCGAGTTGTTGACCAAATGTAGTCCATTCACTGACTCACAGACCGACTAAGTCAAGCGGATACTGTCGCTGTCTCCACCCTATCTTGCATGAGTAGGTACGTTCCCTCAAATCAGGCTCACCAACTTCCGACGATATTTATATTAAGCTTTATCGACCGACTTTGTACAAAAGGAGAAATTTTTTCGTTCTTTGTGTCTCATAGGTGGGTCGCGAGTACAAATTATTTTCTGTTTTATACTCACTGGGAGATTATTTACATTGATTTATTGCTTTAGTAATAAATTCATTTTATTTGTGGCTCTTTATTTACTCACGATGGCCTTTTTCAGTTTCGGCGTTTATAATTATTTTTTTCTAAGTCTGGGTTTCTGTTCCAACGAACTTTCTGAAGAAGTCTTGGACAAAAACAGGTTTCTTTTAAAACAAAGCATGTTCCTTTTAAAACAAAGCAGGTTCCTTTTAAAACAAAGCAGGTTCCTTTTAAAACAAAGCAGGTTCCTTTTAAAACGCCATTTTTAAAACAATATATGAGGAGTAATGAAGAATTGGAGAGCTGAGTTCGAATTCCAGTTGAATCCATTACATTCACTCACGTGCTAACATATACATATATATATATATATATATATATATATATATATATATATATATATATATATATATATATGTGTGTGTGTGTGTGTGTGTGTGTGTGTGTGTATATATATATATATATATATGTGTGTGTGTATATATATATATATGTGTGTGTGTGTGTGTGTGTGTGTGAAAGTGTGGTGGTGCTAATAAAATAGTGTCCAGTGTATAATAACAGAGTTATAATTCATATTAAAAAATAAATATAGATTTTTTTTCCTCGCTGGTAGCACAACTCTGATATTTCAATCAGCACCTGACGATTGCGTTCTACAGGACATTCAAAGTTGTGCTACCGGTGAGGAAAATTGTGTATTTGTTGAGTCTTGACTCAATGTTGAATCTCGCCTATTGCATGGAATAATAATGCAACACAAAATGTACTTGGAACAAAGAATGTATTATAACAAGAAAGTGTACACAATAAGTACATATAGTATTTCTGTATATTTCTGGGAAGACGTTCCTGGAGAATGTGTTGACTAGTCGCAGTCGATCAGAGTCTCTAGTTGGATCTCGTGATTCCTTTTCCCTCGTCTTCCGGTACCAACCATTATTTATATAGTCGGTAGTCACCTATGCAGATTAGGTGGATCCTACACAACAGTATTTATCATCATATTTAACGATAATGCCAGTAAAACGCAAGAAGAAACTGGGCGTGAAAGAGAATGAAAATGCATTAGAAGTAACCGGAAAGACAATCCTAAACATGAAACAAGGAATAAACCCGTACTCATGTTAAAAAGACCGGGGAGGTGTTTGAACCTATCCTCTCCTATAAAAGAGAAAAAAAAGTAGATAGTAAATAAAATTTCAGAGTTTAAGCGGAGTCGTTAGAAGAGTACAGTGTTGAAGTACAGTGTCTTTCGCAACCCATTCCTTCCGATTGCTATTCTGTCAGGATGCATCTCAAATCTATCCTTCTGTTCGACGGAAACGTTTTCCTTCATTCTTTCAAATTTCTCTCCCGGTAAAGAGAGACAAGAGCTACATCTAGCGAGTATCTGCAACAAGTATACATTTTGAGACAGGCAATGGTAAACCCTTGAAAAATATGAATGAAATAATGGAAAAGCTTCTGCGAGTAGGCGAAATAAGATGGAAAGACAGAGGAATTTGTGTAAGTGACTCTCGCAGAATCCTTTGCGTAGGAGAAGTGGAATTGGCAGCTATCAGACTTCTTCTATTGAAACTGAAACGGAAGCCATTGAATATGGCGGTCATAATGGTATAGGCATTCACACCGAAGAAGAAATAAATAAGTTTTACAACAGATTAGAAAATACTAATTCTCACAGCAAGTCACGTAAAATATAGATTATCAAGATATCCTAAATACAAATGGATGAATAGAACAAGATTGTATTGAATTTGATCATGGAACAACTGCGGCGAACAATGTGTTTGTTTGGGGACAGCGAGTGGCCATATGGTGACAGCGAGTAGCTATATGGTGACCAATTTTCGGCAATTTCGTCAAAAATAATGGTCATTTGTGAAAAAGTACCATCGGCAGTCATATAATAAAAAAAATTTTTTTAAAAAATAGAATCCGTAAAAAAAAAACATTTCTGCTTACAATCATAAGGGGGAACTTTTAATCTTTGAAGCATATTGAGGACAGAAGACTCGGAGAATTTAAGACACATAAGTCAAGATGTCCGCAAGCGAGGCAGTGGAATTATGCGAATCTTGAGTAAATCGATGATAGAATAGGTACAGCACAGACTATACGAGGTCTTAAAGTATTACATAAAGCATCAGAAAGTTGTGGAGAGCCACACATCCCACAGGGACATTAATCCAGTGTATTTCCAAGAGTGGTCTTGTAGGCGATGAATTATTTTCCAATCTTCAACCCCTTTCTTGCAGACGCAACCTCGCAAGCGTCTGGCTACTCTATTGCTATTTCCATGGAATATATTTTAACAAGATGCATTCCATATTTCCACCAGTTCAAACCTTTACGTCTAAGACCCGCTACACAATGTACACACGGTCGAATCATCCTCATTTCTATCGTATACCAGTGGTAAAAAGAAAAAATCGTTTCGGATAGCTACTTACCAAGAACCGCTACTTTCTGGGAAATACTTTCAAGAAGACGCTTTCGCGATTTTAACATATCTTCAAATCTAGGATCAACCATAACCTATCCTACGTATCCTCATAATCTGCATTTCTTACGCCCATAAAAACAACTTCATTCAGAAAAACTCTACTTTGTGTAACTCTTGGGCCTCAGATAAAGAATATTATAATATATCACAAGGTATCTGACAGAAACGGCTTTCACTTAAAGAAATAAAACTAAGAAACCAAAATATATCCAATCGGACAACATCAAACAAATAAAACATTTTTGATACCACTATAATATGAGTTCAGAAGATCTCCAAAAATAGAACGGGTGTAAGACAAGGTTGTGTCTTCTCACCGGACTTATTCAACCTATGCAGTGATGCGATTCTGAGAGAATTGGAACTCCTACCAGTATTCATCATTGGTGGCCACAATCTTAACAACATAAGATATGCAGACGAGACCGTGTTGATAGTAGACATGGAAAGAACACTATAAAAAACTTCTACAGGAGGTAGTGAAGAAAAGCAAGAAAAAACGTAAACATCAACAGCAAGTAGACAGAATGCATGGTTGTAAGCAAAAGGATGAGCCCAAAATGCAAATTACAAAATGGAGATACCAAAATAAAAAAAATAAAATTTTTTTAAATATCTCAGAAGTATTAAAACATATGACGAAAAGTATAACACCAAAATCCGAAGGCGCATGGGGATAGCGAAAGATGCCTTCCAAAAGCTAAGCGAAGTATTTATAAACAGAAAAAAATCGTTAGAACCAAAGAAAAGACTACTGAAATATTACGTGATACCTGTCCTCTAATATGGCAGTGAATGGTGCAAAATCTCCTCAAAGATGAAGAAGAGACTTGAAGCAACAGAAATCTGGCCCTGCAGAAAGATGTTGAGGATATCATGGGCCGAACATTTGAGCAACGACAAAGTTTTAGAGAAAATGGAAACAAAAAGAAATCTTCACTTAACATCAAGAAGATACAGTTAAAATTTCTAGAGCACATAATGAGGAAAGAAGGTTTGGCAATTCTGATACTCACAGGACTGATTGAAAGCAAGAGGCATAACGCATAACATACTTAGTGAACTGGATGGCGGAAAAAATTTTAGAAGAAACAATAAAAAAATCAAAATTTATTAAGAGCTACGAAGGTCAGGAAATTGTGGATAGATATTATCACCCACGATACATGAAGAATATTAAGAGCTTTGGTTGGGGCTGGTTTTCTTGCTGGAAGACTGAAATCTATGATTAATATTTCTGAAAGTTTGCTTTTAGAACTGGTCAACAATTCCATTCTGGCTCTATTTGAAGAACTGAGGGATCTAATGGTGTTATCACAGTCTAGCATTGAAATTATACAAGATTACTATAAATGTGAAAAACATTATTTTGTAGAAAGGATTGCTGCCCAGCATCCAACATATATCAGCTTAAAGGAAGCGGAAGAATTTCCCTACACACATTTTGGTAACAACCGAAATGTGGTTAGAAGATAAGACAACAGAAATTACGTTCCGGCAAGGTTCACGGTTCAGATTTCAGTCCCATAGAAAATTTATGGGTTCATATTTAGCAGAAAGTGGTTGGAGGGAAGTTTCCAAATGCAAATCAATTCTGGGAAGCCAACAAACAGGAATGACATGTCCAGATGTAGGAAGCTTTCTGTAAGTATGAAGAACAGAGTTGAATGCAGAGAGAAATCCAAAAGACATGCAATTCCATATTGATTATCCGGAGACTTCCTGACGTTTGTTTTCTTCAGCTTTCTTTTGTGCGTTTGCCATTAAGAAAAATATTCAAACGCTGCTTCAGCTGCTTTTAGATTGTAGCTCGCTAAATATCGACCTCTGACAAGCGCAAATTTACATATTTACTAAGCTGAGATGTGTCTAATACAAAGCCACAATACTGAAGTACCCGCTAGTACGGCTAAAACTCTCGAGGCTACCAAAATAATGTAAAAAAAAATACATTACAGGCAAAAAATTTCGAGATGCATTTCTTTAATTAAAAACATCACAAAATGAGATATTTTTTGTATTTCTTTCAGTCGAGGATAACATTTCTGTAACTAAAGTATATTTGTTTTTATTTTTTAGTCTTTTTACAGGCTGCCCTTAATAACAAAATGTTTAAATTTGGTTTCGTTTGTCCACAATTTTACTAAATTATGAATATTTTGTATGAGAAATATTGTATTTTGCTTTCCCCACTAACCCCTCAGGGAACCTTTTCAGATTACCAAAAGCGCTGGAGATTTGATTCAAGTCAAGAGAAACATGAAAAAAGCACAATATCATTGAATATTGCAAAGAGATGCTATATTATCTGGTTTACGCATAACTGGAGAAAAAAAATCACAATTCAACAAGACAACCATCCAAAAGTTTCTTCTAAATTGTTACCATTCCATCAAGTCCAAAAAAAAGAACAACATTTTGGAAATTATGACTTGGCCACCTCAATCATCTGCCCTCTTTCCCATTGAATTAATATCGGATGAATTTGATAGAAGAATTCGAAAAGTTTACATAGAGTCTTATTGATGAAAACAGAATATAATGCTGTTGTTTGATAAACTTTTGTAGTTAAGTATTTATTTTTGTCAAAATAAAAGTAAATAACCATTCTCCGGTCTGGACTTAATTGCCAGAGGCTGTTTGAGACGCATGTCACGGAAACATTTTATAGACACCAGGAGCTTGTGCCCAGTCACCCACGGCTATGACAAGCTTGGGAAAATATATAATGTACGTATATTATTTATTATATGAGATTAAAACAAAGACATGTTAAAAAGTGCTACCCCATAGCTTTCATGTTTCATCACTAAAATTGTGCCTGCAGGTGAGTAAAAAATTATTTTAAAATTTCAAAAGCAGATAACAACAAATCAAAATTAAAATGAGGTTTTAGCTCTACTCTATATTGAGCCCTTTTTTAAAAAAAATTAAATGCTACAGACAGTGGAATTATATTCGATTTGTTCTTGTCACTTACCTGGATAATGTACGTATATAAACATTATATACATTGCGTATTTGCTCGTAATTTTCTAATATAATAGAAATATATATATTATAGCTTATCTGGTTGCAATTAAGCTAGCTACAGCGGATGGCTTTTTCCGGGCCTTCGGATTGTTCAGAAGTTGGAGAGTCCCTACTCTTTGCATATTCTCATTGGAAGCTCTCCTAGCTGCCGTTTGATCTGGGTTTTTCATTTTCATTTCTTTTCCTCGCGGCAGCCTTGGATCTTTTGATTGCAATCTGGTCCTCTGTTGTCGGAGATTTCTTTTTGCGAGGCATACTGCTGCCGGATGCGATAAACTACAGAATAACTCAAAACTGAACGCTACATTTAAGTATTGCATTAATATTTAAGCTTACCTTTTAAAAGTTCAACGATAATTCTTCTGTCACCACTTAATTTAAAGATAATTCGGTGTACGTATGTCCTTAGTTTCCGTACAAACTATTATTTTTATTTCATGGGTGACTTTCGCTTGATTTCGAAATTAATTCCGATTATTCCTAAATTTATTTCCAAGCTATAAAAATTGTTACCGTACAAAACATTCGTCGCAAAAAGTCACGTAAAAAATCGCCGAAAACAATCGCAGTAATGAAAAGTTGAGAACGTTTTTAATTTGCTCATGGAGTTGGCCTGATTCCAAAATGGTATTATATGTTGGGCTACGTCCTCAAGGAGTAAAGTTGAAAAGGTGTGACACACTGACATTCGCATTTATTTATATATATAACAATAACAATTATTCATCAAAATTAAACTCTTTTCATTTGTTTAAATATCTAAAGATTTAAGGAAATCTAATAAAACAGATTATTTTGACCTATTTAGATAATCTTATTACAAAAACTTTCAGCTCCGAAAATTTTGAGTAATGTGAAATCAGACGACAACAATGCTTATTATTAAGAACGCTGTAGGTTTCTAAATTACGATTGAATTTTGACTAGACAGATAGTATTTTACAATGATGTTCCCCCTGTACATGTCCCAAGAGCCTTTAGTGTTAGAGGGTTACAAAATAAGTGGTACAGTTTATAGGGATATGCGAGGAAAATTAATGGTTGACCCTACACTTGAACAGGTTAACAGTGATCCAGGAAGTATCATCAATGTAGCACTTATAATATAAATAATGCTTCGGATAATTGCCGTGACGCCTGTATTAATTAGTGTGAAGACTGACTCCAAACATTTTTTTCCTACTCTTAACGTTGACCTGAAGCTCTTTATTTATAGTTATGAACTAGTTCATATAGTCACCGGCGGTGTACTATTTACTCCACAGAACTCTAGGGAGTCGATTCCACAGAGCAGCGGCTTGTGGGAAGAATATGCTTGAGTGGAACATACATCTTACCAGTGGAATATGAACACAACTAGGCTGGTCTGCTTCTATGTGCACATCATGGCGGCTCTAGTGAAGGTTAGAACTAGTGGGACGAAGGAATGTAATTTTAACACTTTACATGAACATAGCGAGAAAGCAGCGACAGGCTTGCGACGTTACAGAGTGGAAAATAATTTATCACCCACAAGGACGCGGAGACACTTATACAGACTGGAAAGTGAAGACTGAGCAATTCCTGTCCATATATGGCAGCAGAACTTCATTAGATTCTATAGAAGCACGATGACTTAAAAGAACAATTACCTATATAAATATTGCTTAAATATTTTTTTTAATTTGTAAAAATGTGAAGTTTTTCTTAAATCGGTACCACCCCAAGCAAGGCAGTAAAGCCACTCAACGCAAGGAATTGCAAGTTGTAGAAGAATTAGGAACAGAAACATTTATAATGAGCAGAAAGAGAAAAGAGTAATCAGGAGGACATCAGATAGCGACTGACATTGCATTTAAATTTTTACAGATCAAAGTTGGCTGGAAAGCATGGAGCTGGCAGTGAGTTCTACAAGCGAGAAATGAGAGAAAAGAAACTGCTAGCATACAACTTGCGGCTACATCTAGCCAGTTCAAATGTAAATTGATACAATCTCGACGCTTGTCTAGTACTGCGCTCAGATACAAAACGTCTAGGTACCATAGCGAAGAGCTCATCCGAACAATTACAATGAAAATATTTATAGAAAAGGCACAGAATGTGTATTAAAATATACTTTTAAAATTTGTTATGCAATTTTTTTATAGTTGTGTATGCAAATAGATGGTTGTGGAATGAAGACACCATCATGACACTTTTGAGTTTTGCACCCGAAACAGTTGTCGAGTTGAGTATGTGCAAATGCAAAACAGGCTGTTTGAAATGTTGTGTATATAACATTTTGCTTGGAATGTGAAAATATTGAAGAACAAGGAATTCAAGATGGTAAGTAGGAAATGCATCATGACAGCAGTCATATTGATAAGACTAATAAAATCGAGGTTTTATTATCATATACGTTTGTTCATCTATAAAATAATATACAATTGTTTTTGTGGTGATAATCTATTCCATTATATAGCAGTTTGAAGGACGGCAATTGCCATAGATTCCCATGTATAAGTTGTCACCATAATTGTTGTTGCAAAAAGTACAAAAGATGGTTGAACCTCCACCTATCGGAAAAAAAACTAAATGCTTTTTTGTTTTTTTAAATCATTTCACTCTACGAAAGACGATAAAGCAACTAGGACGCAAGGGGTTACTGAGTGTTAGAGAATATAAGAACAAAACTACTAAGAAAAAAGAACATTAAAAGAACAAGAATTATGAAGACGGAAGGTAACGATTGACATTGCATTTAAATATTTGAAGATCAAAATTGACTGGGAAGCAAGAAACCGCAAGAGAGTTCCACAAGCGAGAAGTGCGAGAAAAGAAACTTGCGCACAAATATTTATCACCACTCCATACCATAAATTTTTGATCGGGCTCATGGCAGACGAACGTGGTGCCAACAAGCAGCCTACTTAAACCAATATGGGCATCTTCGGTCCTATGATACACTCGCTCAACCCGTCGGTTTTGAGGTACATCGAATCTATGAATGGTCGAAATTGGTCCCGAATCAATACATGGTAGTAGTCACCGGTCAACAATGTGCTCAATCAGACCAACGACCCCAAACCCATGCAGTTATGGAAATACCACCAGCTTACACGGTCCGTCATTGGAAATTGAAGCCCATGGTATTTTGAGGTCTGCGCCATACTCGAACCCTACATCAGCCCTGCAAAAAGGACCACCCCATACGTTGACAGTCCTCCTTAGCCACGTTAAGAGCTGTGTCCGGTGTCGTAGGGTTAACAGACATATCCTGGTTGGTGGACCTTCTGCTACTATATCCGGTCGAAGCTAAAGAATGTTGCAATGTCTTGCTGTATATGAGCCTGGGACATCCTCCACTGAACGTATATAAGATTTGAGCCAATGCTGCGTGTCTGTCTTCTATGGTAGACAATTCGAACCAGATGCCAGAGTACACGATCAATAAATGCGGAATATGGAAAGACAGAAAAACTCTGTGATAGATAGATAGATAGATAGAGAGAGAGAGAGAGAGAGAGAGAGAGAGGCGGATATGAAAGGATAGATAGATCAGAGAAAAGAATATGAAAGAATAGATAGATAGATAGATAGATAGATAGATAGATAGATAGATAGATAGATAGATAGATATAGTTAGATAAATAGAGAGTGAGAGGCTGAGAAATAAACTGGATAGAATGAAGGAAAACAACGCCAAAAAATATAAAAACATAATTAATAAATAAGTACAGAAAGAAAGAAAGAAAGAAAGAAAGAAAGTAATAGGTCGAAAGAAGAATTAAATACCGCAGTGAAATGAAACAGAGTGAAAAAGAAAGGGAATGAAAATCAGAGAAAATGAAAAAAGTCAGATGAGAGAGAAAAAAGAAAGGGATAAAGAGAGACTAAAATAGAAAAAAATAGGAAAAAGGAGAAAAAGGAGGGATCCAATTGAGAGGAGAACGTAGAGAAAATAGATAGAAAAACAGTGAATGAAATGAGAGAGAAAGAGAGTGGAAATGAGTAGAGAGAGAAATAGAGTTGAAATGAGTGACATAAAAAAAGAAAGGGGGAAAAGGAAAAGGAAATTATACTTGGAAAGACAAAGAAGAACAAGTTGAAAAAATGGAAAGCCTTACGTTTAGCTACAAATACGCAAGTAAGAGACACCGAATGAGGATCGAACTCACAACGCTGAGACTTATTTGCTACCTATTATCAACTGACAAAACCCCTTACTTCTCAGTGAGAGAGTGAAATAAAGAGAGAAATATTGAGAGCAAAACAAAAATTCGGATGCTCAGTAAAAAGAATTAAAAGTGAAAGTTCGAAAGATAGATATTCAATTATAACGAAATAACTC
>OZ038505.1:42302755-42330255 GCA_964036315.1 Acanthosepion esculentum
TACTAATTTATTAAATATTTCTGTTATTTGTTTTCTTATATTTTCTATTTTTTACCGTTATAATTTCTTATAATTATTAAACCATCATCTCTATATAAACCTACATCCTCTTTATTAATAATATTTGATAAATTATTTTATATACATATGCCTGTGATTTCGCAATATTTTGCGCCCTCATAGCTTCCACTGATACGTCAAAGTTCTCATTCTTGTTGTTACTATTATGTTTTTATCCACATTTTATTGTTTTAGTATATTAATGATTTTCTGCAATGATTAGTTATGTTTAACTCCCCGTCTTGAATATTTAAGCATTGTTTTGTTAAATTTAATGCTTTATCAAATATATGCTTAGTAATAGAAGGATAAACGTCTTTCATATCTAATTATATAATGGAGCAATAGTTTTTATTTTTAATACTTTTAAAACAATTAATGGTTTATTTTTTATTTTTTTAATATATGTGAGGAATTAATGAATTTATATAATCCGATATTATTTTTTCTATTAATTTAGAAATATTTCTTATTAATTTAAGTTTTATTGATTTTTCTTTTCGGCTTCTTCTTGTGCAAATGTGAAAATCTGTTATAAAATAAATTTGAATTTTTGTTAGCTTCATAAATATCTGTTTGTTTTCTTGATGACTTTTATAATAAAATTGATGTTTCTTAAGTAAAGTCATTTTCCTGGAAATTATTATCTATCTGAACATTCTGTTAACAGCTTAGCAGTACAAGAATGCAATAATTAAGAAATGTTGATGCGTTTAAAGTATATTTTAAAAATGTAAAACGTGTTATACAGTACAAATTCTCTAAACCAAACATTCGAGATGTTCGGCATTGAGGGCACTGTTCGGATACGAGGAAAAAAAGCTTTCTGTAGCAAGCTTAAAATTTTTATTAAGTTTTAGAGTTTAGGATACAAAAGGTAGTTTGTAACGTTGATTCGCTTTTATTTAAAGTGTAGATTGAATATTTAAAGTAGATTGAATACATAAATGTACAAAAAAAAATAATTGACAACCAATAGTAATGAAAATATTTGTGCTAAACAAATATTGTAATTTGTGAAAAACTAAGACATTTCATAAAGCATGAAATGTTTCAAAATTTATAAAATATCTTATTCAAAAACAATTACAATCTGTAAAGGAAGTCAAAAATAAGGATATACAGTACAAACCTTCTAAACCGAATATTCCAGATGTTCGGCATTAAGGGTACTGTTCAAATTCGAGAAAGAAAAGGCTTCATATTTATGTCATTACAGAAGTTCGGATTTGAAAATGAGTCCAAATTCGAGGAAGTCTCCTTAGATGAAATCTAGATTATGCAATGTTCGGATTTGGGGAGTTCTAATGTAATTTATAATTCTATAAGCTGCTGTATGGGAAATAATTAATTTTAAATCTTTTAAAGCTATCGAAATGATTTAATCAGGACAATGTTGCTAATAGCGTTTCTTGGTATGCACAAATGTTTGAAATAAAGAAATGATTGTGCAGTTAAAAAAAATGAAAAAGCTTTTGATCTGGGCAACGCCGGGTATCCTTACTATTATCTCTTTGAATTCAAATATTCCCCTTGCTTTTCTTTTTCTTTCATTTTCTTCATTATCTTTTTTCTTGATTCCTTTGTTATCGTTCATGTTTCGACTGATAGTGTTGTTCTTTTTGTGTCTCTTGTGGCTTTGTAAACTTTTCTGTTGCCGGTACTGTATTCTATTACCGTTTTCTACTCAACAAACAATGATTTCTCGGTTCATTTCTTGCTAGCATTCTATCTGCCTTATTTTTTTATATTCTTTTTCAATGATAAAACTGCCGTCAGGTTTGTTCACTTCTGTCCCACCTGCTCAAATCTGTCTCTGGCAATCCTCATAATGTTCTAAACATGAAGCGCCTGCAACCAGAAGGTTTCATGTCGTCACCCGTTGAGAACCTTAATACACACGTACATACCTGTATAGATATACATATGCACACACAAAGGCATGAATACACACATATAAATACGCACGCATTAATGTACACGTACTTTTCACAGGCACACAGAAACAATATTACACATTCCTGGTATACATATAAACTGATGGTAAGAGTTATGTGTGTTCAAAATTTTGAACATCTGCCAGGCTTACAAGAACCGGATCAGACCAAATACTGGCTTAAACCGATTTATAAAAACTGCTTCCGTCGATGTTCTTAAAATGGTAATAGTTACAGTTGGCACCTAGCAAATCGAAAATCTTTCACCGTTACATATAATCAGAAGTTAACTGACAACAAGTAATTTTTCCATGCCTACACTTACTAAAAAGATCATATTTTTCTTGAGGTGGCAGGAAAAGTAATAATTCTCCTGAAAACACAACCCACACTTCCAACAAAAGGATTTACAGATATTTTCTGCCAATTCTAAACGAACGATTGTTGCCTAAATGTATCATTATATACATACATACATACACACACAGACACATATATATACATATACATATATATATATATATATATATATATATATATATATATATATAGATAGATAGATAGATAGATAGATAGATAGACAGATATAAATATATTGATAAAATAGAATGACAAATTGGGAAAAAGTTTTTGCGACGCGTTTCATCCGTTAGGATTTCATTCGACTGGGCTTTGTTAATGTTACCATGACTATACATGCGCAGCAAACGAGAGACGCTGGTAGTTTCAAAAGTTTTGAAAGAATATCTTTGAAATAATATTTTTAAAGAATTTTCTCAATACTGTTTCTTGACGTATAAAATTATATATTGTTATGACTGACACAAATTCATACATACACACACACACACACACACACACACACACACACACACACACACATATATATATATATATATATATATATATGTATCTATGTATGTCGGCACGTTTCCTCCTCTGAGAGACTTTATCAAGGCAATGTAGGATTTATTTTGTTACACATGTTCACATACAAAGGTAAAGATGTCGTTGATTTATCAAGGATTTCAAAATTCAGAACTTTCATGAATGTTCATCAGGTGATTGAAATACCAGTCAAAACATGTATAGAGGACATAAAGCGTCATCATTCAAAGTCTGGTAAAAAATAAGCGATTAATATTAATTTTTTTTTAAATTTCTTGAATATTACTCACATACTTTTAAATTAAACGTGGCCTGACGATTGCATAAGGAAGATACCATACAATGTTAAGCAAGATAGTATTTGAAGCAACGTTTAGTCTGTTAAAGAGGTGTGAACTGTGGGATACAGACGCTTGGAATAAATAAATCAGCGAAGAAACTGGTATGGAGCCCCATTCCAATAAGCGAGAGTTTATTTGAAGGCCGACAGGAATACGACAGATGCAGTGACGTTTGTATGGAAATGTCTGCTGTTTTAGGCGATATATAAAAGTGTTGCTTGAAGAAAGTTGGTTAGAATTGATGTAAGAGGTTTGATTAGTGCTAAAAACATTCAGTTGCTAAAGGACAATTTAATAACAAACTTAGACGAAGGCGAGATTTTTTTTCTCTTCAGCATAGCTGTCTTCCATGCTACAGATTGTACGCAAGAGAATAGAATCGAACTGATGAAGGGGTCACCGTATTGAAAGGTAGGCCGGCTTAAAGACCTGATTTAAATATTATCGAGCAGAGTTGAACGAGATAAGCAACTGAGAACGATATCTTATACTCGTGAAGATGATGAAAAAGTTGAACATATCACTTAAAAAGAAAAACAATAATCATTTCAATCCATGTAACGTGGGAAAGCCACTAGTAGCAGGGGATTACAGAAAGTGAAAGTGAAAGTGAGAGTGAAAGAAAAGATTGAAAATGTGGAGGATTCAAGAAAGGACAAAATAGGAACAAGGTTGAAGAGTACAGAAGATGGTGTTCTACAGGTGAGAAGTGCAAGAAAAGAAATTCGGAATTAATGAAACATGCTGGCGTTAATGTTAATGAAGTGTTAAGAGGACGATAAGTAGGCGAGACTTTTCAGGAGATTTAAGAAATATCTTTATTTTATTTATTAAATTTAGCCTACAACGAGAGTTTAGTCATATTGACCTGGCCTAAAGATATTTTTCTTAATCATTTCGCCCCAGGCAAGGTAGGAATGCCACTAGTACGCTGGGATTTACAAGGAACGAAAATGAAAGAGAAGACTGAGGATTGAGGAAAGCATAAAAGATGAATAGAATTCAAGAAGACAGAAGATGGCTATTGATGCTGCATTTAAATCTTTGAAGATTGTTGTCATCAGGGAAGCAAGTAAACAGAAAGGCGTTCCACAGGTTGGAAGTGTGAGAAAAGAAACTGTTGGTGTAGGAGTGGAGGTTTTGACGAGTTTCTTCATTTATGACATAACGCCAGAGGATTCTAAGTTCGATAAATTCCAACAGGAAGTCAGCAGGTACCGAAATATTCTTCAGATATTTCGTTTGGGTACAAATAACAGGAATAAATATTTACAGTTGATCTTTTTTTTTTACTTGTCTTACAATCATCATAAACAAAGCATTTCGAATGCTGACGATGAAATCAAATGATTTGATTAACCAGGCGTTAATGATTAGTCCCCGCCTCACGATAGTAAATAAGACAAATGGATAGGTTTTAATTAAGCCTGTGTACACGTAGATGTAGGTAGAACCAAATACGGGACAGTTTCCTGAGGTCAGTGCCATCAAAACAGCCCGCTTCTTAATTGCAATAAGAATGCGTTGCACCGGAAGTGGAGCAACAGTAAATGCTAAAAGTTTCTCCTCAATCTAGAGAGTGAACCAAGAATAAAATGCAACACCGTGAAAACATTTTCGTCCTCTTTAAACTGTTGTAAATTTCTCCTATTTTCCAGTTTCAAAATTGATATTTCTTCATCACGCTTTCTACAAATAAAACACTGACCCAAGCGGACTCATTTCCATTAGCTATATAAAACCGTTTTCTGATATCAATGATTAAAACTGGCTTCCAGAAAATGAATCCTATCGGACTTAAAGAAGACTATCATCCATCAGATTTTATAGACTGGCATTGCAGAATCACAAACAAAGAACTTTAACAAACAGCAAAAAACAAAAAAATCTTTACTTAAAGACTTCAATTAGCAGTATCAACTAAAATGCGAGCTCATATAACTAGAAGCGAAAATAATGATGACACTCTACACCAAATTAGACAAAAGTTTAGGAAGGAAACTCCCATCAATACTAGTATTCTCAGAGAGACTTTTATACCATTAATTTAATTTATATTAGTTATACACAAAAATCCTTATAGAATTTAAATCATTATTTTTTTAACAGGACCCTCAATTACCGAAAATCTGCTCTAATCCGTAAAATAAAGAATGCAATGTAACCAAGACATTATTTCATTAGAAAAGCTTTTAACCGCTTTTAGGAATAAAATATATTATAGACGCCACTGTAAAAAAAAAAAATTAATGAATAATGAATTTTTAAAAGAATTTTTTTTCATTTTTTTAAAATTTTAATTAGAATAATTTATAAAGTTTTAAAACATTTAACATTCTGAATTAATTTGTACCGTTTAAGGGATATTGTTAGTAAGTAAAAAGCATATTGACTAATCAGAAATCAAAAAGCTTAGTGCAATTCAGCGATCATCAGTATTTTAAAAAGAATTTTGATTTTGGTGTGTGCGTGTGTGTGTGTGTGTGTGTGTGTGTGTGTGTGTAAACGTACCGATTTTTGTAAATACGGACATCCATATTTATTATGGACGTCCGTAATTTAGAGCCTGTGTTAATGTATATATAATAGACCAAACCCGGATATAAAAGAAACCCGGATATAACAGTTTTCTTCTCCGGTCGCGACAACTCTCTTATATCCGGGTTACACTGTACAATAAAATATTAATCCTGTAATCCTACAAAGTTTTTTGCTTATTGGAAAAACATTAAATTGAATCTATTAGCTTGAAATTAAAACTAAAATGAAAATTTTTTTTTTTTTTGGAAGGTACCTATTCAAATCTATTCTGAAACGAAGGAAGAGTAGTTAAGCTGATATATTCATTATTACAATCGGGATTCCTCATTATTACAATCGGTGTCTCTAAAATGAAAAATAGTAATGACTCAACTTAATCATTGCTAAATCCAAGCCGTGATATTATGTAGTTACATAAACAGTATCTATAAAGTGAGGTAGACATATATTCGATAAAAAATAAAATAAAATAGCTTCGTTGCGCTGTCTCTCCCTAGTCGACTCGAAAACATCACCCACACACTAACCGCCCAGCTCATGGATTTTCCAAAGTGACAACTGAGAATCGTTAGAGATGGACTCTGGAGAATGGACACGCATCCTCGATTCTTTTCAGTGAGTTCAAGCCAGAGAATTATCGAAAAGGAAACAAGGCGATGTCGAAGTTAGGTAAATATCTGGGCAACACTTAAACTAGCCCCACTCGCTTCCTAGGCGGAGAAGAGCGAGTTTTTAGGGTGGGTAAAAGAAGAAGGGTTGGATTCTTTTCCAGGGCCCAGCAGGCGGAACGAAAGTCGTGTAGGGACGGTCGAAAACATGAAATGAACCGAACCGAAGCTTTGTTGTTTGAAAGTAATGTCTGTCTGCGAAGAATGTCTTACTACCGTATTTGGTAGCAAAATCATTTTCTCTCGCTCACACGCACACACACACACACACACACACACACACACACACACACACACACACACAATCTCTCTCTCTCACTCATTCACGAACACATACATGGTCAAAGCGGTTCAAATGTATACAGAATCACACAAGCTCTATACAAAATTTCAAGTCTGGCTTTCACGGTTCCAGATCAATTTGATCAGATTAGAGGATTTCATAGAACAGTGTATTCTTACGTAATAAAAATTTGACTTAACAAAAAAATTTAATTTATTTATAACTAAAAATATCGTGATTTATATGGGAAAGGTAACACTAATATTAACAGTTTCCTTATAAGGAAACATTCGCCCTTCATTGATCGAGTAGCCCATGCTGGTTGAAATTTATAAAATCTTTCTCTTAAAACAATTGTTTTTAGAAAAATAAGTTTTTGAAATCCAGTAACTGTTATTGCTCTTTCCAGTATTAATTGTAGTTTCCTTCCTAACCTTTTGTTTGATGTAGTGTGAATACATCTTGATTATGTCATTATTTTCTCTTCGATTTACACACGCTATCCATTTTAGTTGTTCTTGCTGTTGGTAGTCTTCGACCGATGTGGTTTTTGTCATTTGGTACAGTTCTTTGTTTGTGACTGTGTAGCGCCTGCCAACAATGATCAAAGAAGTATGATCTTTGCCAAGCCCTTCAGCATTCACTCACTGAAAGCCTTTTTTTCACCATTGATCTTTGGAAGCAGTTGTATATCGCTGAGAGTTTAGCGATTTCTGAACAGGTCTGACGCCATGCATAACATCCATATGAAAATCTCGAACTGATGAGGCTATTTAATAACTTAACACGAATTTTCAGTTTGATGTTTTGGTTTCGTAGCCATTTGCGGTTTGGGGCGAAACTATCTTTGGTGTAGCCTATTCTATGATCAATTTCATTTCCTTCTATATTATTATAGAATTATAACAAGGTATTTGAAAGTGTTTAATATTTATTAATTTCATATCTTCAATTGCCACCATTGCTTTTATTCCAAATCCAAATCATATTTTCTATTTTGGAAATGTTTATCTCGCGCCCTATTTCTTGGAACTCTTGGCACAAGATGGTATGAAAGAAAGCAATGCAAATACAGAAGGATATATACCTATGTTTTATAGACTAGGCAAAAACGTTTGTTAAGGTAAGAAACAAAAGATTATTTGAATTGCTAGGAAAACTTGATGCATTTGAAAAGAATAGTAGAATAATGCAGAACTCATAATGAACACGAACCACCTGCATATGGATAGAAAATGAACTGGGTAAGTGTACAAAATTACTTAAGGAGAAAGACAAGAATTTGTTTCCAGGGAGATGATTTTAAGAGAACTTTGAATCCTAGAGGGAATTATTACTGGTGGACATAATCTTAGCAATATAAGATAATCAGATGATGTTGTGTTAACGTCAGACGCGGAAGAAAACTGCAGGATGTCCGAGAGTATATAGCAAATCGAAAATCTAGTATGGATAGTGGAGAGTCATGATCGCCTACGTCCTGAAAGGACGCAGCACATAAAAAGAAAGAAGTGTGGATGAAGTAACCATTAATTGGAAGTAGAGATAATCTATGGACGTTACCAAGCGGGGCAGTTGAAGAACAGGGGTACAAATTTGAGACGTATGAATGAAGCGAGTACAGAAACTAAATTATCTGGCGGAAAGTGGCAGAGAAATCAGAAGGGGCATTCAAATCGTAAAAGATGATTTCCAAAAGCTAAAGAAATCTTAAGAAACAAGAAAACTTCGTTAGTAATAACAAAAAAGTTTGCTGGGTTGCAATGTAATATCAATCTTTGCTTATTGTAGTGAGTGACTGGAGGGGGATAGTACAAAGAGAAGATTTACGTAGAGCTACAAATAATAGGATATTGTGGGAATACATGATCAACCTACGTAACGGGCTTGAGTAAATGGATGATAGAACAGGGACTCTGATGGATAGTACGAGAACAAATGTTGATTAAAGTTACAAAGAATAGTATGTTGTGGAGGGCGATGATCAACATATCTAATGAACCTGTGTAAATGGGTGATAGAACAGAGACTGGGTGTATAGCAAGAAGGCAAGCATTACGTAGAGCTACAAAGGAAACAAATTTGTGCTGAGTCATAATCGCCTGCACCCTAGGAGAACACTACACATAGAAGATCTGTATAAAGTTGTCATACATAAAGTTATTTTTAAATTAGTTTTTTGCTCTCAGTTTGTTTGTTTTTTTAAGTAGAAGAGACCGCAGCTTTCGTTGAAATGCTTTCTCGTTTCCCTTCGATATTAATTATTTTGTGTTCAATAAATTTTTCGCAGAAATTTCGACATTTATGTTCGTTAGAATTTAATTACTTAATGCGCATAAAAAACGGCCGCTAATGTATTTAACATCAATGTTCTGTTGAGATTTCTAGAGGAAATCACGAAGAAAATGGGCTTGGAAAATTGAACGCTTGCAGGATATATTGTATATTTAATCAAGTTCACACCAAAAATGAAAGCCAATGAAACACAAGAGGTAACTGGGTGTGAAAGAATTAGAAAACAGAACGACAACAAAAGAGCGGATAAAGAACAAGAGTAATCAAGAGGAGAGAAGATAGAGATTGACATTGCATTTAAATTTTTGAAGATTAATGTTAGTTGGAATATATGGAACCGGAAAAGAGTTTCACAAGCGAAAAGTAACTGTTAGCATAGAACTTACGGTTACATATTTTTCTTCTTTTTTTACAGTGATGTACAAATTGCGAGAGCTACTCGAGGCTGACGGTTAGAGAGTAATAGTCACAGTTTAGACGGGTATGTGGGGAAGATAACGGTTAATCCGATGCCTGAACAGGTTAAGAATGTAGTGATCGGGTAAAACTCTCTTGGGAATCGGTTTCATAGAGTAGCGTTTTGTGGGAAGAAAGCTGATCGAGTGGAACTTACAGCTTACCAATGGAATACAAAGGGAAAGAAGGTGATTCTTTAAAACGTGCGTAGCGTGGTGGGTCGTAGACGTGAAGGCTGTGAACTGGTGGAACTAAGATCTGAACACTTTCCATGAAAATAGTAATAGACCAGAGAGAGGCTTGTGACGTTTCGTATGAGAGAAAACAGTTGTAGGGTGGCAAATTATTTAAGTGGAATGTTAAGGGGTCAAGAATCGCTTAGAGCTCAAAGAGAGGGGGAGTTGTGGAGAGTTATAGACTTCATCGCTCTCAAGGGATACGGCACATACAAAAGGATTCTATACGCCGAAAAGATTTTAACACATCACCGAGAAGAATTTAGTAACTTTTTATTCTGCACTGTTTACACTGAATATGTGGGACGTGAAATCGTACCCATTATCTATCTGTCTGTCTGCTCATATATATATATATATATATATATATATATATATATATATATATATATATATATATATATATATATATATATATATATATATCCCTCTGCTCACATCTAGCTAGCTAGTTAGCTATCTTAGTTTCCTCATATCTATCTATCTATCTATCTCTCTCAGTCTGCAGATATATATGTAAGTATGTAACTATCTATATCAGTCTGCTCATATCTATCTATCTATCTATCTATCTATCTATCTATCTATCTATCTATCTATCTAAGGCAGCATATTTGATAATAGATTAATGTAGAGTTTCATATCTTTATATCGTTCTTTACTAGCCAAAACCAGAGAAAACTGAGTTTTCATCGAAGTTCTCTTTCCTCTAAATTTTCTGTATAAACAACATTTTTAAGTTAAGTTTAAGTTCATTTCAGTTTTCTACGAGATAACTGAATGCAGTTAATCATGAGATAAATATATGATAAATATATGAATAATTTTATAATATTTATATCAATAATAATAATAATAATTGAGAAAACCTACTATTCTTCCTTTGAATAATTAGGTCCAGCTTTAAGACAATCTAATTAAACATATTATTGTGACTTACTTAGATAATTCCAATACATTTTTCACCCTCGTTTGAAGTGTCAGATGACAACAATGCTTATTACAACCTTTTTCTAAATTGAGACAAAATGTTATCAAGTTAGGTATAAATTCTTTATATACAAACACGATGAATTACATAAATTTTAAATGCAACGATCTTCTATATTACTATCTATTAATAGAGCTGTCTATGGCAATTTTTTTAAAAATCTTGAATGAAAAATAGATAACAGAAGTGAAATATTAATTAAAATATATTTTTAAAAATTTTATGCAAATTAAAAATTACCGCTATTTGTTAATAATATATATAAAATAGATATATATTTTTTTTACATTAAGTCCGCACAAGCAATCCTTTTTTTGCCCAGGGATCTGTTGGTTAAAATCTTGCATAGGAATGACTGCAAAAACACTCCCTCCACAAATTTATAGGCAAAGCGTACAGATGCATGCTGGGATTTCTTCCTAGCCAAAAAGGTAGGCCACTTTTCGGTTCTGTTCTTTTTCGTCTCGAAATCAGAACTCTGCGATCGCTTATTTGTATCTTTCTTTTGTGTTAGCACCATCCTTAGTTTCTGAACATATTCGCCTCATAAATGTTGCTTTGCCTACTTTTGTCTTGCATATATTGTTTGCTTAGTATTACTTTTGTCCTATTCTTTTCTTTCGTTTTTTTTTATTGTTTATTGCAATGTTTATCAGTTCTGTTTGTTTGGGAATTTCTGCCAGTTACATTTATCTATGTTCAATTATTCCACAGAAAGATGTCTTGATTTAATGTAACTAGTTTAGATAGTTGCTTAAAGACATTCTGCACAAAAAAAGAAAACATGTCCTCCCCGAAAGTAACTGCATGCTCTAGATTACAGACCCCGAAATGTCGGCACACTTATGTAAATCATCTAGTCGCTTCTTTCTAAGCAAAAGCAGGACATGTTGAGCAATTCTCTTCTCTAGAAATTGAATGACCCTAGCTATGTAGTCCGTTTCACACTGCTATTTAATTTCTTATATTCTAGAGCTAGTTTTAAAGATAGGTTTACAGTCATATAATGTTGAAACACCGGTTCTCGTACGATCACCGACGTTAAGCAATGTCGAACTTGGTGAGTACCTAGATAAGTGACCGCTAGGAAATATCAGGCGCTGCAAGCTTATAAGTGCAGCTGAGTAATGGACAACGGTTCGGAATGGGAAATCGGAGAACCAAGTTCGAATTCTAGTCGAGTTCTTTACATTCACTGGCTCGTAAAAACCCCTGAGAAAAATATGGCTTACGGATACCACTTTGAAAACCCAGTTCCCGTATAACCACCAAAGTTAGGCAACGTTGAGCCTGGTCTGTACCTAGACGATTGACCGCTTTGAAATACCAGCTACTGTAAGCTTGGATGTGTGAGTGGTGTAATGGATAATGGTTCGAAATTGTTAATCGCAGATCCTAGTTTCTATCTTGGGTTTGTTATATTCACTTGCGCAAATAATAATCTTGAGAAAGGGATGGATCTGTGGGATTCACGCTATTCCCACCTTCATTTTGACGCACGCGCGAGTTTTCACCCCTTCCTCTCACTTTCGGCCGTTCATAGTAGTAAACTGTAGTTCTTAGCCGAGTGAGGAAGATATTATTTTTCGCGCGCTTTTGCCCTAACGTCACGGCAAATTGGCTTTTTCAAATCAGTCGCCCCTAGGTCGTTCGACCTGGCTGGGCTGGCTCACTTGTCTCTCGCCGGTAACCACATATATACTGACAGAGACATTTTATTCGGCAAAAAAACTTGCCTAGACCTCATGGCTCGTCGCTTTACCTTAACGCATACGACACGGTCGTCACTTTGCGATGACAGATTTTTCGTCCCGAGGCTAACATCTTTATCGAGCCGCCAACTTCCAGGAACTTTCGAAAACTTCCAACCTGATGAACTGTTGAGTCTTGACTCATTGTTGAATCTCGACTATTGCATGGAATAATAATGCAACACAAAATGTACTTAGAACAAGAATGTATTATAACAAGAAAGTGTACACAATAAGTACATATAGTATTTCTGTATATTTCTGGGAAGACGTTCCTGGAGAATGTGTTGACTAGTGGCAGTCGATCAGAGTCTCTAGTTGGATCTCGTGATTCCTCCCCCCGTCTTCCGGTACCAACCACTATTTATATAGTTGGTAGTCACCTATGCAGATTAGGTGGATCCTACCACAACACTCCCCTCCCAAGCCTTGGAATCCTTTTGGATTTCAAACTGGCTTCTATATGGGATGATGATCATGGCTATTTCTTTGTAGATCCCCTTTGCATAGTTCATATGTATATCTGTTTTGTTTTTTTCAATATCTTTTTCGTTTTGGATTCACGTCCAATGGGTCCGTGAACTTTCGTTTCCTACCGGATCTTCTCGGTTCAGGAGCACTCTGCGGAGGTTCTACTTGAAAAGTATCATACATTACATCAATGGGATCTTCGTCCTCATCCGGTATACTCTCTTCATGCTCTAGCACGTAGCATGTTTTGAGTTGGTTCTGGTGCCTTTTATGAGTATTCTTCGGCCCTTTTATTATGTAAATCAGGTCACCGATTCTCTTGTCCACTATGCCTCGCTCCCAGAACTCAATGTTGTTTCTATAGCACTTGAAAAAGACCTTCTCTCCGGGGGTGTATCTTTTTCTAGCTGTATACATAGTGTTCTTTATTCTATTTCTTCCTGGCAAAAGCTTGTCAAACACTGACTTAACTTTCCTAGCGAACATTAGTTCAGCTGGTGCCATGTTTGATGGTGTTCTCTGGTTAGGCGTGATTCTGTATACTTGTAGGAATTGCTGAAGCGCCTTTTCCGTTGGAACTCCTGAGGCTTTCTTCAGAGCGCGCTTTAACGTATCTACAAATCTTTCTGCGAGTCCATTGGATCTCGGATGATACGGCGGCGTCGTTATGTGGTTAATTTGATATAACTCACAAAATTCCTTAAAATCGTCAGAAGTGAATTGTGTACCATTGTCACTCACAATACACTCTGGCACACCGAACCGTGCAAATAGTTCAAGCAAAAAAGTTGTTGTGGTATTGGACGTAGACTTTTTGCAGCGTAGTACTTCCGGCCATTTTGTAAAGCTATCTACCACTATTAAGTAGTAATAATCTTCTACTGGACCAGCGAAATCAATGTGTAATCTTTCCCACGGATGATCCGTCTTTGGCCATGGTTTGTGTACTATAGGTGGTGCCTTAGCTGCTAACGCACACCCTTTACATCGATGAACCATGTTTTCGATATCCACATCCATTCCTTTCCAATATACAAAGCTTCGCATTAAGCTTTTTGTTCTATTAATCCCCGGGTGACCCATATGAAAGTCCCGTAGGATTCTTTTCTGCAACTTTTTTGGTACTACTACTCTCTCACCATATAATAAAATTCCGTTACAAATTGAATAGATCTCCTGAACTTTTTGGTCATTTGCTACCATTTTACTTTTTATTCCTAAAATGAAATCATCGCTTTCAGATTCTTTTTTGATTTCCTTTGATGTAACCGGTAGCTCTCTTACAATGTTGTTTACCATGCTTTTCACCTCATAATCTGCTCTGATATTTGCAATAATTGTTTCTTCGAATCCTTCATCTTTATTCGGTACGAGTCTTGATAAGGTATCCGCATGAATTATATTTTTGGATGATAGGTGCTTTATGTGGAAATCATAATTGAGAAGAATGGTTCCCCATCTTAACAGTCGATTTGCCGTGTAAATGGGTAACCCTTTCTTTAACCCAAAAATAGTGATCAGAGGTTTATGGTCCGTTTCTAACCTGAAATGTCTGCCGTAGATGTATCTATGAAATTTTGTTATGGCAAAAATGATACTCAGCGCCTCCTTTTCTATCTGTGAATAACTTCGCTCTCCTGGGAGTAATGCCCTCGAAGCATGCGCAATCGGTTTTCTAGAACCATCTGGCATTATGTGTTGAATACATGCTCCTACCCCGTATGAACTAGCATCACTTGCCACTACAATATCCAGTTTAGGATTGTAATGGGTTAAAAAGAGGTCGGACGTAAGCATTTTCTTAATTTCATCAAAGGCTTTTTGACATTCTACCATCCATTCCCATGCCTTGTCTTTTTTCAGTAGTTCATTCAACGGAGCTCTTAGATTGTACATTCCTTTAATGAACGCTTGATAATAGTTCGCGAGCCCCAGAAAACTCTGTAGTGTCGCCACGTTAGTGGGCGTCGGCATGTTTCTAATCGCAATGGACCTTTCCGGATCTGGAAATCTGCCATTTTTGTTGATTATGTGACCTAAATATTTAATTTCCTCCAAACTAAATTCGCACTTTGATTCTTTGACTTTAAATCCAAAGTCCTGAATCTTTTTAAATACTTGATTGACGTGCTCTCGATGTTCGTCGACATTTGCACTCCTTACTATAATATCATCTAAGTAGGCACACGCAAAGTCTAAGTCATTCAACATGACGTCCATGGCTTGTTGAAAAATGGCTGGTGCCACTTTAATACCAAAAGGAAGCCTGTTGTGCTTGAATAAACCCCTATGCGTGTTTATCCCTAGTAACTTCGAACATTCTTCTTCGACGGGAATTTGGAGATAGGCATCTGATAAGTCGATTTTTGAAAAAATCACTCCGCCATTTAGCTTGTTAAAAATCTCCTCAGGACTCGGTAACGGGTAATGGTAGTCCTTAATTGCAGAGTTCAACCCTGTCGAAAAATCAACGCAGACTCTGATTTGGTTTGATTTCTTTTTTATGCACACAATCGGCGCAGCCCATGAATTAGATTCTACTTTTGAAATAATTCCCATTTTTTCCAACCTATCCAGTTCTTCGTTAACTTTCTCTACACTTGCGAAAGGCACGTTACGTTTCTTTTTAAATATAGGCATAGTATTTTCTTTTAATTCAAATTTAGCTTCAAACTTGTTACATCTTCCAAGACCAGGTGTAAAGGTTTCCGGAAACTTTTTCTTTAATTCATCTTTAATGTCCTGTCTTGTTTGCGTATTACTTTCTACTTTTCTGCAGAATGAGTTTAACGGTTTATCCCACAATTCGAATGTTTCAATAAAATCTGTACCCAACAAGTTTTCTCCATTTCTCAGAATGAAAACTTTTATTTTTTTAACGATCCCATTCAATTTCATTGGAAGTACAACCTCGCCTTCGAAGTTAATTTGCTTTCCAGTTACCGTTCGAGCGAGTTTCGTTGACTTCATTATTGTAGGCCTTTTTAAAATTTTCCATGTTTTATCGTTCATTATTGTTAAATCTGACCCCGAATCGAGTTTAAATTTGATATTCTTTTTGAATATTTCAGTCGTCACATATTTCCTCAAATCTCTATCTGATTTGATATTCGAATTTGTTTGTCTAATTCGGCTCTTGAATTTTTTCGTTTTGCAACACGATCCTTTGTGACCATTCTTTTGGCACACGAAACATTTCTTATTTCTATATGGGCAATTTACCTCCCAATGTCTTTCGTTACAACGTCTGCAATTATATGGTGGGACCTTTTTATTTTCGTTCTTTTTATTTTCTTGTCTATTATTAAAATACGCTGAATTTTTTCTCCAATTTTTCTCTGATGGGTAATTTGGCTGCTTTTTTATTTTTTTAATATAAGCAATACCAGCTTTTTCGATTTTTTGCGACTCTTTTTTTAAACTTACGGCCCGTTGACACTCCTCTGCTAACTTTTGCAGGGTAAAGCCTTGTTCAGATTCGAGTTTAGACAAAACTCTACGTCTTATTTCGGCACTCTTACTGGATACCAGTCCTTGAGCAAAAATTAAGCACTTGAATTCTTCAACCGTAATCTCTGCCAATCTGAAATTGTCACAATGTCTATTCACTATAGATGCATATGTTAAGTAATCCTGATCGTCGGATTTAGAGACATTCATGCATAACCATCGCTTATGCGAAAGCGACATATTTGCTCCAAACAGCTCTTTTAGCAATTTCACTGTTTCCGAGAATTCCAATTCAGTTGTTTTTCTCGGTAGAATAAAATCTACAAATTTGCTATGTTCTGCTGTACCTAGCTTTCTTAGTAATAGACTGACTTTTCTTGAATTCGACCAGTTTTCACAGTCTGTGTAGAAAATATCTTCATATCGTTTAAAGTACGCTTCAAACGTTTTTTCTTCGTCTGGCATACAGTTGAAAGTTTCCAGCGAATTAAATATGGTGTTATTAGAATATGAAGAATTTCCCTCGTTTGCCTGATAGTTGTTTAATTTCTCCAGTGTTAACTTTTGAATTTCTAAAAGTCTTTCCTCTTGATGTTCTTGATATTTTTGCATTGCTATCAGTTGTTCTTGCTGTGCTATCTGTTGGGATTTGAATAATTCGGATATGACTTTGGATAGTTCATCCATCTTTAGCTGATAGTGTTCATGCAACAAGGAATATACTTTTAATTTGTGTATCCACGAATATCATATAAGCTGACCCAAAAAATCGAAACAACGTACGACTTTTCTATTTTATGTCTTGCTTTTACATTCACGCCCGTGCTAATCAACTTTGGTTTTTTTTTTCGTGAACAGAGAGCGTCGGACTTTTTTTTTTTTCGTTTTCGACTTCTGTTCGCGTATTTCAATGACAACGTCTGATTTTCTTATCAGAGGTAATTCGTCACTATATTGTTGAACAAATAATTTTAAAAAAATAATTTTTTAAAGTTTGTTACCTTTCAAAGTCGACACGGTGTATTTGTGCTCCTTTTAATCCATGCATGTTTTTGTAGTCGGCCAATTTTTCTTTTTAGAGGGTGTCTCGTTGTAGATAATTTTTTAATTTAAAATTACCGTTATTCGTTACGACACCTTTCCAATTTTTCTGAGTGAACGTTCCTTTATGCTTAGTCGTCTTTTAACGAGTTTTACATATCCAGAAGTTCAGAATCCTTCGTCGTTACGTTAACGTTGGACTTTGAATTAATAGTTTTTTTTTTCAGCCTGGGTTCTTCAACGACTTGTCCCAATTGTTGAAAACTCTCACTATTAATTCTTTCTTCTTTCCGTATGGTTCGTTTTACTTCTTTGCCATTGTTGAAACTTGGCGTATGGTTCGTTCTACTTCGTGGCCATTGTTGAAACTTGACGTATCGTTCGTTCTACTTCGTCGCCATTGTTGAGTCTTGACGCATTGTTGAATCTCGCCTATTGCATGGAATAATAATGCAACACAAAATGTACTTAGAACAAGAATGTATTATAACAAGAAAGTGTACACAATAAGTACATATAGTATTTCTGTATATTTCTGGGAAGACGTTCCTGGAGAATGTGTTGACTAGTCGCAGTCGATCAGAGTCTCTAGTTGGATCTCGTGATTCCTGAGATTCACTTGACCTCCCACAGGGCCAGGTTGTGACACAAGGTCGGAGTTTAACGTGGGAAGGGAGGGGGAATGGACCCGAGTTTTCACCCGGGTCGCAGTGCTTTGGCTTTAGCTAGTCATAGCTGGTCTTGGCTGGTCTAAGCTGGTCATAGCTAGTCAGACGCAGCCACGATACCACCAGCGCAGGGACGAATCCCTGCCGCCGGCCTGTATCGGAGGAAGAATCCCGGCCCCATAGGCGATCATTCAGTGAGTAATCTGCGAACAGATACTACTACAGGGGATTTACTTGACCTCCCACAGGGCCAGGTTGTGACACAAGGTCGGAGTTTAACGTGGGAAGGGAGGGGGAATGGACCCGAGTTTTCACCCGGGTCGCAGTGCTTTGGCTTTAACTAGTCATAGCTGGTCTTGGCTGGTCTTAGCTGGTCATAGCTAGTCAGACATAGCCACGATACCACCAGCGCAGGGACGAATCCCTGCCGCCGGCCTGTATCGGAGAAGGAATCCCGGCCCCATAGGCGATCATTCAGTGAGCAATCTGCGAACAGATACTACACGGGATTTACTTGACCTCCCACAGGGCCAGGTTGTGACACAAGGTCGGAGTTTAACGTGGGAAGGGAGGGGGAATGGACCCGAGTTTTCACCCGGGTCGCAGTGCTTTGGCTTTAGCTAGTCATAGCTGGTCTTGGCTGGTCTAAGCTGGTCATAGCTAGTCAGACGCAGCCACGATACCACCAGCGCAGGGACGAATCCCTGCCGCCGGCCTGTATCGGAGGAAGAATCCCGGCCCCATAGGCGATCATTCAGTGAGTAATCTGCGAACAGATACTACTACAGGGGATTTACTTGACCTCCCACAGGGCCAGGTTGTGACACAAGGTCGGAGTTTAACGTGGGAAGGGAGGGGGAATGGACCCGAGTTTTCACCCGGGTCGCAGTGCTTTGGCTTTAACTAGTCATAGCTGGTCTTGGCTTGTCTTAGCTGGTCATAGCTAGTCAGACATAGCCACGATACCACCAGCGCAGGGACGAATCCCTGCCGCCGGCCTGTATCGGAGAAGGAATCCCGGCCCCATAGGCGATCATTCAGTGAGCAATCTGCGAACAGATACTACACGGGATTTACTTGACCTCCCACAGGGCCAGTTTGTGACACAAGGTCGGAGTTTAACGTGGGAAGGGAGGGGGAATGGACCCGAGTCGCAGTGCTTTGGCTTTAGCTAGTCATAGCTGGTCTTGGCTGGTCTTAGCTGGTCCAAGCTGGTCAGAGCTGGTCATAGCTAGTCAGACGTAGCCACGATACTACCAGCGCAATACTACCACGATACTACCACGAATCCCTGCCGCCGGCCTGTATCGGAGAAGGAATCCCGGCCCCATAGGCGATCATTCAGTGAGTAATCTGAGAACAGATACTACACTTTGATCTTAGCCTTGGGATTTACTTGACCTCCCACAGGGCCAGGTTGTGACACAAGGTCGGAGTTTAACGTGGGGAGGGAGGGGGAATGGACCCGAGTTTTCACCCGGGTCGCAGTGCTTTGGCTTTAGCTAGTCATAGCTGGTCTTTGGCTGGTCTTAGCTGGTCATAGCTTGTCCAAGCTGGTCATAGCTAGTCAGACTTAGCCACGATACTACCAGCGCAGGGACGAATCCCTGCCGCCGGCCTGTATCGGAGAAGGAATCCCGGCCCCATAGGCGATCATTCAGAGAGTAATCTGCGAACAGATACTACACTTTGATCTTAGCCTTGGGATTTACTTGACCTCCCACATGGCCAGGTTGTGACACAAGGTCGGAGTTTAACGTGGGGAGGGAGGGGGAATGGACCCGAGTTTTCACCCGGGTCGCAGTGCTTTGGCTTTAGCTAGTCATAGCTGGTCTTGGCTGGTCTTAGCTGGTCATAGCTTGTCCAAGCTGGTCATAGCTAGTCAGACTTAGCCACGATACTACCAGCGCAGGGACGAATCCCTGCCGCCGGCCTGTATCGGAGAAGGAATCCCGGCCCCATAGGCGATCATTCAGAGAGTAATCTGCGAACAGATACTACACTTTGATCTTAGCCTTGGGGCCGCGTACAGACCGAGATCTCGTGATTCCTCCGGGATTCACTTGACCTCCCACAGGGCCAGGTTGTGACACAAGGTCGGAGTTTAACGTAGGAAGGGGATGGGGAATGGACCCGAGTTTTCACCCGGGTCGCAGTGCTTTGGCTTTAGCTAGTCATAGCTGGTCTTGGCTGGTCTTAGCTGGTCCAAGCTGGTCAGACGTAGCCACGATACTACCAGCGCAGGGACGAATCCCTGCCGCCGGCCTGTATCGGAGAAGGAATCCCGGCCCCATAGGCGATCATTCAGTGAGTAATCTGCGAACAGATACTACACTTCGATCTTAGCCTTGGGGCCGCGTAGAGACCGAGATCTCGTGATTCCTCCCCCCGTCTTCCGGTACCAACCACTATTTATATAGTTGGTAGTCACCTATGCAGATTAGGTGGATCCCACCACAACATGAACAAAGCATTTTTCATATTCTTCGAACTCTGTACTTTCTGAACCTGTTACTTAAAAAAAGAATTACATACACTCACAATTATAAACTCTCGCAGTGAGTATTTTTTCCTTGCCGTATGTTTTTATGCATTACAACTGACTTTCTGACTTTCTTCCTGAAGAAACATTCCCGCCATAGCCATCTTGAATTTAAATTTTGGCGCGAAACTTTATCTACCTTTTTTGTCAACTACCATATTTCCAGTATCTTACTGAAGGTCTTCACTCAAGACAATTAAATTTCATTCTCTACAACATTTCCAGTAATCTCACTGAAGACAATTTACTAATCTACTTGGCTTCTTCTTCAACTATATTTCCAGTACATTTACTGAAGGTCTTCATTGAAGACAAACTACTTGTTAAACTCTAAAAAAATTCATGTTTGTTCTTAACCTTTTGTTGTTTTGCCTGTCTACTTCTTTTCACTTTGTACGTTTGTACGGTGGAAAGAGCACGTCTTTATATTTCCTTTTTTTTTACTTTGTTTGTGGATTCGGTAGTAGAGTGTAGTGTCTGGCACAAGGCCTTATTTTCGTAAGCCAGATCTGCACCGCTATCGGGTCCTCAACAGATCCACCTCTTCTATCTTAAAACTATGGGTTAATTAGTAAGACTTGTATCATTAACCATAATTATCTAAAAAAAAAATATCTTATAGTCTTAAAATATTTACCGGTTTTTAATAACCTGCAAATGGGAGATAAGCCCTAAAAAACGAATCAATAATCAAAGCATTTGGGAATGATCTGAATGATTTCTCAACCAGATATAGGTTAAATAGAAGGACATGAAGAGTCCTATAGCTTTGGTTGGCAACCAAGTTTGGAGAAAGAAACTGAAACATAATATACGTATAGATAAATAACGCAATGTACAGTAATGAATAGCGGCTCGGATTGAGGAATCGGAGAGTCGAGTTCGAATTCCAAGTCGAATCCATTACATTCACTTACGTACTAATACCCTTGAAAAAGGTATGTATCCTCTTCTTATCCCCTAGCTATGGGCAAATAGCAGGACAGACTGGGTTCTATAGCCTTGGATGGCAACTGGTCAACCGCAGAAAGCAATGACAACATACTACGGGAAAAAAATCTGCCTCGTCTGTCATATATCGAAAGATAAATGATCGCCTAGGCGTGTATCATGCATGGCACATAACTGTCTATTATGGCGTATATTGAATAGTTATTTTCCAAGTTGTATGTGAAAGCAATTACAAAAAAAAATCCTATTTTATAAACATTTATAGAATTTTTATGCATATTTACTGGACTCTTTTACCTTCGAAAGAAAAGACGAAAAACTTTAGCAAAATTTCTTTTGTTACCCCCAAACTGGAATATCGACAAAATAAGTTTCTTGAGTATCCTTGTTTAGTAAAATCCTGCCAATCTAAATGAGACATTCCACCTGGTCAAATCAAATTTATCTGATGTCATTTGGGTTTGGTCTGACAGACCCAAGTATAAGTTTCAGATTGGATGCACAGAGGCGCCATCTTGGATCTTCGAAGTGATCTTTCATCCTGGCAGATTAAATTAGATTATGAATGTCGGCTTCTTTACAGGTTTGCTTGAATCGACGGACGATTCTCTTTTTCTCTGTTTTTTAATTAATTTATTTACTTTTCTTGTAAATAACTGGGTGTGTCGAAAGACAACCATTAGAAGTTAATGAAAAAATTAAAACAAATATTTGGACAGAACGATGCAACGAAGCTTGGAAAACAAGTAGTATATGAAATCTGCATTTTTACACGTATATTATGAAACCTATTTCACATGGAAAATAAGAATTTATTAGTATTATTATATATATATATATATATATATACATATATATATATATGTGTGTGTGTGTGTGTGTGTGTGTGTGTGTGTGTGTGTGTGTGTGTGTGTAATATCTGGTAATCTGTATGGAAATTCCAAAAGGGGTATCAATCTTAATTTAAAGACGATTTGATGTAAGTAGATCCTTATTTTCCGTGCAAAAACGATTTTTATTTCATGGGTGACAGAACAGGGGAGAAATTACAAGATAACATTAATATACTGTAAAGATGGGAAAATAGAAATTAGAATTAGCTATATATTCAACATTTGAAGACTTATGGAAACATAATAGATAATTAAGTAAAACCTATGGAATTTATATGAACAAATGAGAAATTGGAGCTCAATTATCCCACATTTTCGGAGATTAAAAAGACACTGCTCGATTTTATAGCATTTTACACACTAAGCGCTCATTATTGTATTATATATTATCATCTAGACAATATCACTTTTCAGATTTAACTAATTTGCATATTGATTTTTAAATAGTTTATATATATGTGTGTGTGTGTGTGTGTGTGTGTGTGTGTGTGTGTGTGAGCGTGTATATACAGTACTACAAAGACACATCGTAGAAAAATATATTTTGAACAATTTATACTTGCTGAGTAAGAATAGCAAAAGATACATAAAAATAATATTCAATAAGATGAGTAATTAACTTACCTCTCAGTTCCTTTCCTATCTATCTATCTATCTATCTATCTATCTATCTATCTATCTATCTATCTATCACAGTCTGATCAAAATCTATCTATCTATCTATCTATCTATCTATCTATCTATCACAGTCTGATCAAAATCTATCTATCTATCTTTTCTATCTATCTATCTATCTATCTATCACAGTCTGATCAAAATCTATCTATCTATCTATCTATCTATCTATCTATCTATCACAGTCTGATCAAAATCTATCTATCTCTCTATCTATCTATCTATCTATCTATCTATCTATCACAGTCTGATCAAAATCTATCTATCTATCTATCTATCTATCACAGTCTGATCAAAATCTATCTATCTATCTATCTATCAGTCTGATCAAAATCTATCTATCTATCTATCTATCTATCTATCTTTTCTATCTATCTATCTATATATCTATCTATCTATCCCAGTCTGATCAAAATCTATCTATCTATCTATCAGAGTCTGATCAAAATCTATCTATCTATCTATCTATCTATCTATCTATCTATCAGAGTCTGATCAAAATCTATCTATCTATCTATCTATCTATCTATCTATCTATCTATCTATCTATCTATCTATCTATCTAAGGCAGTATATTTGATGATGGATTAATGCAAATTTTCATATCTATCTTTATACTGTTGTTTACTAACCAAAAACAAAGAAAAGTGAGTTGTCATCGAATTTCTCTTTCCTCTAAATTTTCTGTATAAACAACTTTTTTAGTTCATTTCAGTTTTCTACTCTCGAGATAACTGCACATACCTGACCATGAGATAAATATATGATATATAGGATAAATATATGAATAATTTTATAATATCTATATCAATAATTGTAATATTAGTATTATTAATAAAAAAGTAATATTCTCAATAGTAATTGAGAAAACGTTTCTTTTGTTTAATAATTAGGTACAGCTTTAAGACAATCTAATTAAACAGATTATTTAGATAATTCCAAAAAAATTTTCACCTTTGTTTGAAACCATTATTATCTAAAAAAAATTTACAATCTTAAAATATTTTCCGGTTTATAAACCCTAAAAACGAAACAAAAAAATCAAAGAAAATAGGAATGATATGATTCGATCATTTTTCCCAGATATGGGTTAAATAGCAACTATTCTAACCTGACCGATTGATATATACCTATCTAAATCTATTTATGTACCTCTCCATCCACACACACACACACACACACACACACACACACACACACACACACACACACACACACACACACACACACACATATATATATATATTATCTCACACAATTAGTACGTTCTGAGTTTCACGCACGACGCAATCTTCAGGTTCTGAATATGAATTGATCGTTACACAATTTTGAATTATAATATATTTGGTTATCACTATGTTTTCTTAGTTATATTTTATGATTTTTTAATTTTAAGTTTTGAAATTTATATTTGGCAATGAAAATAAGCGGAATTTATATATGTATGTAAAAAAAAGAACATTAAAATTTAGATATTTGATTGGGGAATATTAATATTTTAATTTTTTAAATTAAAAGAAGATTAATTGTTCTTAGTAAAACATGAATGTTTGTATTTGAAAGTAATATATTAAAAATAGACCGTAATTTATATTATTAAAAAATTAAAAATTAAAATAAAATTAAAATTAAAATTAAACATAAAAATTAATAATTAATTAAAAATAAAAATAAAATGATATAAAAATTAAAAAATTAAAATTAAAAATTATTTTTTTAAATATAAAATTTTTAATTTTTTAAAAGTTAAAAAAAATTTTTTAAATTTAAATTTTTTTAAATTTACAAAATTAAAAAATAATCTAGATCAACGTACTATTTATTTTATGCCTGCGTATTCTCTTGTTTAATATCTTAATATCATCATTCTTTAATTATCATATATATTTGGAGAGCGCAGTGCTGTTTTTGTATTTTAAATTATTTAAGGTTATTCTATGATAGTAAAAACGAAATTTCCAAGGATTTTAACATCGTTACCGGAATGTATGCTCGCTCGGTATACAATATTATCGATCATCCACTGACCATTTCAGGGACAGATCGTATTTTTACGGCAGTTGTATTTATTTTTAGAAGAATTTACGTTGTCTTTATTGGAAATCCCTGCATCCCATCAGAATGTCTGAGGACCAACTTCTCGAGAGTTCCTCTCTGCGGCTGCTCGGTCTCACGCTGTCCGCTGATCTGAGATGGAACAAATACATCCAGTCAATTGCATCATCCACCGCAAGAAAAGTTGGTTCCATGTGCCGAGCCAGGAAATTCTTGATCTATCCACTTCCTGACATCTTTCATTCCTATCTGCTCTCGCTCTATATCACCCGTAACCTCCCTACCTCGATCGACCCTCCGTCCTTCTCTTTCTCCACATCCCTTCCTTTACCACTTCTATCTGCTCTTCCTCCAACCCTTCTGTAACCTCTTGCGTGATAGTGGCCACCGGCCTTGCTTGGGGTGATACGCTTAAAAAAAAAAAAAAAAAAAAAATACAATGTTGTTATGATGGGAGATGAATGTGTGCATGTAATTAACACAACTATAGCTTAACTATCATTGTTTTTATTAAAAATCTTCTTTTAGTATTTGTGAATGATAAGGTGTTTATGGATTAAAGTTTTTAAAATTCTTCTAACATTAGTTTTGACATTAAACGGTGGATTAAACCATATAATGTTGGGTTTACGGTATTTCTACATTTTTTGTTTATTTCGAAATTTCCTTTATGATGGCTTAGTTCTAAATCTTGTACATATTTACCTTTAGGCTTATCAAATATTTCCTTGTTGCTGGAGTTTGTAGATAATCTAACTTGGACAGATTTACCTAAATTATCTGTAATTTTCATGGTGCTGGTTTGATTGTTTACTAACGTATCTATGGTTATATACATTCTTTGTCTAGTCTTTATATAAAGCACTTTTCAGATCTAAGGTCAATAAAGATGTTCACTTTTCACATTGGTGGCGATGATAATATTTAGTTCGTGATCTTTAAAATATTTTCCCATTTTTTTTCTCAATGCGTCTATCTTTCGTGGACTAGTTTTACGGAGGAGCATTACATCGCTATCTTGATAACGTCCTGTATCCTTGATATCGAAAATTAGTCGCCATAATAATAGAATTTCAACTAAATCGCATGCCACCGCTGAATCATACGCTCCCATAGCTATATTAAATTTCAGGTTACTCTTTCTTTTGTTTAAAATAAACATTATGGAAAAGTATAGATTTTTGTGCCTGCTTAATATATTAATTTCGCGATCGCTAATAGGGACGTAATTTATTGCTAGTTTGATAAGCTTTTTGGTGTCATTATTGAAGGAAGAGAGAAAATTACCGTGTTGATACATATCGTTTATTTATTTTGAGTATATTAGCACAATGTCATCACCAGGGTGTTGTTTTTTCAAGACAAATATAGTCGCGTTCATCATTTTCAATGACAAATTTGCTGTGTTAATCTGTTATTTTTTTACTAGTGAAGTTAAGAATGATGTTTTAAGTGCATTTAGCTGAGTAACTCTTCAGGGGAGGTATCTAAGCTATGAGGTGTAGGGAATTTTTAAAAAAGAATAAGTATTAATAAGTACTGGTACAAACCTCGATATTTTAAACTATCTACTGTACACATTTGAAAACATTTGTGCCGTATTCCTAATTAATTTATTATGGTATCGTTTCAATTATTTTAATATAGATAGCTTCAAGAATTTTTAGTTTATTGTTTTCATGGAAAATTATAGATGTATTTGCAAGAAGAATTTTTCTGAATTACGAATGTGGATAAGTATGCTGTTGAAAATGTTTAGAAAAGTTGGACGCATCATTCAAATGAAAACTCCGCCGCCGAGACAACGTGGTTGTAGTGCGGCCAACATAAATATTATTTTTTCCGTTGGATATACAATCTCCCAGACATTTAAATTTATGCATAAATAAATAATATGTATCAACACGGTAATTTTCTCTCTTCCTTCAATAATGACACCCAAAAGCTTGTCCGTGAATATGAAAGGATCCAATTGAAAACACGTAGAAAAAACTGGTCTAGATTATTCAATGAAACGTGCCTCAATATATATATGTGTGTGTGTATGTGTGTGTGTGTGTGTGTGTGTGTGTGGTGTATGCCTGTGTGTGTGTGTGTGTGTGTGTGTGTGTGTGTGTGTGTGTGTGTGTGTGTGTGTGTGTGTGTGTGTGTGTTTGAAGTCAAAGTAAACTTTGGAGGATGTTAAGTGATGTAGTTTAATGTGTAATAAACGAAAGTGAGTAAATGTTGGTATTGATTTTGGTGAATTTTTTATGTATTAATATTAATCATTATATTTTAATTTCATAAATTATTCATGTATTTATT
>OZ038505.1:42335255-42362755 GCA_964036315.1 Acanthosepion esculentum
TGGGGTAGGGTTCAACAGTAATGACCTGATAAGTCGGATTTATATACTTGTATTTCTTGCAACAACAGTACTTAATATAATCACTGTTTTTTTAACATTGATTTAATAGAATTGCTACTTCCAGTAAAAGAAGTTAAATAGCACGTGTATTTAATTATCGTCCGCATCTCTTTCTTATGTTGAGGATGTCTTGATTGCGCCCTCTTACGTCTTGCCAAATCATTAAAGGGCAGGTAATCGCTTTGCACGCTAACCGCTGGCTGCTTCTCTCTTGAGTGCCTCTGACATCTCACAAAACGATAGCACCTGGTGTAATTGGCACCCGATGCACAAGATGAAGTTATCTGTGAAAACATGATCATATGAGAAAAACTGCTTTTTTTTCATCCAAAAGTAAGTATCCCACGGTACTTATCTGTGCACTTGTCAAAATGATTATTCGTTCTTTGAACTCGACAAAACGAATGCTATTTACAAAATAAAAGAAACATTTATACTTGTACTCGACAAAAATATATAATTTGTTAAAAATCGTGAAGCAAGGTCTACCAGACAAGAAAAATGTCTCTACTTTTAAAAAATATTTTCAATTTATTTACTCATTCGGATCCAAGGATAGTCAAAATGAATAACTATATTATCTTATTAATTTTATATTTACCTTTTTTAAATTGTTATGACTGTCGGCCATATCTTTATTACCATCTTCACAACGTTTCGGCTGTTGCACGCTCCGACATTCTTCAGGTGATATAGGCTGGAATTTCGAACTGAAACCTTTATTTAATGCAGAGGGGCGGGTGTAGATTGTTCTAATTCCACGTGCCATGACTTTTGCTGTTAATGTCTTAGTTTCAGTTAATTTCATTCAGCAACTCAACATGTTTTTGTTCGCTCTGCTGTGGCCAGGTATTGAACTCACGACTCTTTGGGTCAAAATACTTTTTGGATTACTCAACCAACGCTCTTATCCACATAGATAAAAGTAATTCACTGATGCCCCCAAGGAAACTGTTTTTGTTCTACTTATCATGACTTGGTATATCATCTAGTTCTTAGCTGAACAGTACTAAATAAGAATAAGAAATAGACGCCACTCCTAGACATGAAAAGTGTAACAGTTCAGAATTCCCTGTAGGTGACCCAGATCGATATACACATGAGGAAGGCCGAAGGACACAACGACCGAAACGTTGTGATAACAACAACAAAGATAAGGACAATAGCCCGAATATAAATAGTTGGTAACACAGATCGATAGACGCCTGAGGAAGGCCGGACCACATAACGACCGAATTGTTGTGATGACAACAACAAAGATATGTACACTACTTCAAATATAAATAGTAGGTGATACAGGTCGATATACGCCCGCGGAAGGCTGGAGGACACAACGGCCGAAACGTTGTGATAACAACAACAAAGATAAGGACAATAGTGCGAATATAAATAATAGGTGACGCAGATCGATATACGCCTGAGGAAGGCCGGAGAACACAACGACCAAAATGTTGTGATAAAAACAACAAGCATAAGGACAATAGTCCGAATATAGTGTAAATTATATTTATGAGGTCGGCTGAAAAGTTCATAAGCGGATCAAGATATAAATATAAGTAAAAAGTTCGGCCAGCTCTTGTATTCTGGTACACTTGCAAGTCTTTTAGTCTACCAATTGGTATGTCTACTTACATTTATATCTTGGTCTGCCTATGAACATCCAGCTGACTCTCGTAGGATGTGTGTTCCTAAATTGATTGAAGTTTTATGGCGGCTGGTAAGTTCGTTTTTATGTTTCTGACTTTTAGCATTAATAGTAGTTTAGTATGTTATAGTATTTTTATATTATTTATAAGCATTTATTAGATCTATTGCTGTCTTTTGTTGTGTTGGTTGGGCGATTAACAGATAAATGACAAGTTAATCGGTGCTATAATGTAGCGATTATGTAACCAATGTATTTATTTATCTTTTATTATTTAGAAAGACACATTTTTCAAATGGTCAAGCCATTTCGTAGACAGCATTGATTGGCTGTTGTTCTGAATTTTGTAAGTTTAGAACTTTTGATCAGCACCGAATGCAATTCTACTGTGGTCTTTTGTTAAACCAAGCCAATATTGGCAAATATAAAGATATCTTCTAAGATTATTAGAATCTGGCATAAGGTTATTAATGTATGCCGTCAGTAACGTTCCAATGGAATATAATAAGCAAGCTGACTAGGCCAACAGTAATGGCAAATGTTTCCTTATAAGGAAACATTCGGTACTCATTTAATGGACAGTGTTAATTTCGGTTGGAATGTACAAAAGTTTTCCCCTAATTTTATATTTACCTTTTTTAAATTGTTATGACTGTCGGCCATATCTTTATTACCATCTTCACAACGTTTCGGCTGTTGCACGCTCCGACATTCTTCAGGTGATATAGGCTGGAATTTCGAACTGAAACCTTTATTTAATGCAGAGGGGCGGGTGTAGATTGTTCTAATTCCATGTGCCATGACTTTTGCTGTCAATGTCTTAGTTTCAGTTAATTTCATTCAGCAACTCAACATGTTTTTGTTCGCTCTGCTGTGGCCAGGTATTGAACTCACGACTCTTTGGGTCAAAACACTTTTTGGATTACTCAACCAACGCTTTTATCCACATAGATAAAAGTAATTCACTGATGCCCCCAAGGACACTGTTTTTGTTCTACTTATCATGACTTGGTATATCATATAGTTCTTAATAACTGAACAGTACTAAATAAAAACAAGAAATAGACGCCACTCCTAGACATGAAAAGTGTAACAGTTCAGAATTCCCTGTAGGTGACCCAGATCGATATACACATGAGGAAGGCCGAAGGACACAACGACCGAAACGTTGTGATAACAACAACAAAGATAAGGACAATAGCCACTGTTATTTCTCTTTCTTGTATAGATGAAGGTTTCATACCTAAGATCTTGTTTAAAGTAGCGTGGAAACATATTGATTACTTAATTATTTTCACTTCGCGTGATACTTAGTTGTAACTGCTATTGGAAGTCTTCAAAGAATGCGGTTTTTGTTATTTAGTAAATCTCTTTGTGATTCTGTAGCACCAGTCTAAAAGTTCCGAAGAAGGACAGTCCTCTTTAACACCTTCTATATCATACATCCTCCAAGGGCCTGGGCGAATATAGCTCTCCAATACTTCCTAACTTTGCGGCACTTACCAATTTTTCTCCTTTTGCTAATGCATCCACCCCCGCCTCGTCCCGTCATCAATTCGCACAATCTTGTCAGATAGATAATTTTCTACCTTCCTCTATCTATCTTGCCTTCAATAAGCCCTGTTAGTGTTAAGATTTTCAACCCTCCTTCCTGATCATGTGTCCAAGGAATTTCAGATGCCTCTTCCTGGTTCTGAGCATGTGTCCATTTTGCTGCCATTTTCTTTAAGATTTCCTCGTTGCTTAATCGCACTGTCCATGGAATTCTCATCATCTTCCTGTAGGGGAGATTGTTCAGTATTCACTGACATACATAAGAATTGATATTACATAGCAGTTCAACACTCTTTTCTTTGTTTCTATTGCTTCAAGTCTCACATAGCAATCAAAACCTATTTTCTTTCTGTTTTAGAACTATACTCAGATTTGGAATGCTTCTTTTGCTAGTCCAATGCGTTTCGCTGTTACATATTGCATGATTTGTTAAAATCCTTCCCAGATGTTTAAACCTCTGTACTTACTTGATGTTGACATCTACAACTTTTAACTCGAATTTTATTATCTGTCTATATCTGTGAGATTAGATATTATGATTACTTGTATTATTTACATTATTCGGACTGTTATCCTCATCATCCCTGCCATATTCACAATGTTTCGGCCGTTGTACGCTCCAGCCTTCTTCGAGGGATTGGAATTTCGAGCCAAAACATTTATTTTGTCCAGCGGGATAGTTCTACGTGCTGTGTCATGCAGTAATAAGAAGTGCTAGAGAAAAGCAATGCATAACAACAAAAATTGCAATATAAGCTCTGGTAAAAAAAATCCATAATAATAATAATAATAAATTGCAATATGAACACTGGTAAAAATGTTTGCTGAGATATTAGGTTTATAAGTCCCAGAAATTCGTACGCAGATCTCCTCAAGGATACATGAACCAGTGGATAAAGACATTGTTTAGATTCAGTGACTATACCTAAACATTTGTGAGTTCAATACCAGGCCACAGCAGTAGTGAACCAAGATTAGGAGAGTTGACTTAAAGGGAAATATCTGAGACATCCGGAACATGGAACCTCGATGGACGAAATAAAGGGTTCGGTTCGAAATTCCCAGCACCTGAAGAAGGCCGGAGCGTACAACGGCCGAAACGTTGTAAATTTGGAAATGAAGATGAGGATAACATTCCGAGTAATTGAATTTTGTTTTTGTCTTCTTGCTGATGAGTATATTTTCAGTCTTGGATTTGATGTTTAACCATTTTTTTCTCGATTTCTTTTTCTACTCTTCCCGAAATATCATGTACTTTCCTTTCCGTGTCAGCCATCGTTTTTTTCTTATTCTTTTTTTATTATTATTAAGATTACGCTGGTAATCCCGGTAATGTCTTCAGCTTCCTTGAGATAGCTTCGCCGTAGAATTTGAATAAATCTAGGGAGAAGGCACATTTTTGTTTTACGGCCCTTTCTAATTTTGTTTGCCTACTCAATGTGGTTACTGTACAATAATTTAATGTTTTATATGTATGTGTGTCTGTTTGCCTGTGTGTATATCTGTGTTCGTACGAGATTTTGAATTAGAAATTAGGCACGTGAGTTATCAGAAATTAACCACTGCTCTGTTTTTCTTGCCCTGATTTGGTTCATTAATTCACTGGAGTGTTAATTATCTTTTAGGAAATAAGAAACATTCCTCTGATAAACCAGACACGTGTTTTTTATAATAGGTCATTCCGTACACATCAGTGTTTACGCAAGGAGTTTCTTGTGGGAAACCTTCTTTTTAGTTACTTTTTCTTTAAAAGCGTCAGATGTTGTCAAAGTTGATTGAACAGTCGTCTCCAACTCGAGGCTTTCGTTTAATTTTCTTTGGCACGCTCTGCTTCCAAAAATAAACGCGCTACATAAAGTTTTCGTTGAAGAGTTATAAAGACATTATTACATCCAATTTCACCCAATACGAGACACGAGAGTCAATCAAGGAAGATTCATACAGTCAACAAAAACGGTAATACTGTATGAGGCGTGTGATATTTATGGAAGAAAAGGACATAAAATGTAAAGATTATGAAGATACAGAAGAAAAAAAACGTTTGACACTTGAGAGGAAGAGGTCAAGATGGAAGCCAACAAGGAAGCGCTCACGGAGGAGTATCATCCAAAAAGTAGCGGTTCTTGGAAAAAAGCTGAGTGGAACTTCATTCTTACATATGGAACACGGGGGAAATGTGAGTTATTTGATTCCGTGGAAACAGTATGGCTTATACTAGCAGTAAGTGTCTAAAATGGTAGAACTGAAATTGAAGCTCATCTGAACATTTGCCATGGAAATAGCGATAGAAAAGTGATAAGTATGGAACGATGTCTGTTGGAAATAGGTTGAAGTGTTTTAAGCTTTATTGATTGATTCATTCATTTCCTAAGACTTATCAACTCTTTCAGTTTATTTAAAGCCAGAAAATATTTTTTAGATTTTAAGAATTTTTTTTTAACTTTTAGATAATAAAGATAAGTCTTATTAATTAACCCATAATTGGGAGTGAGAAAAGGTAGATTGATTCCTTTCCTACGAGTAAGTGAATACAACGAACCCAACTGGAATTGGGCTCACCGATTAACAATTCTGAGACATTATTCTTTACACCAGCCGCACATTCAAGATTACAGCAATTGGTATTCCCAAGCGGTTACACAACTAGGTGCTGACCAGTCTCGGTGTTGCTTAACTTCGGTGATTGTACGGAAACCGATGTTTCCACGTGATATGACCGCGTCGTAAGCCGAGAAAATAAGTTTTTCCTCTACAAAACTCTTTAATCGCTGGAAATTGTGAATTTGGCTGCTCCAACCAAGATATGGTAGCGATGTTTCATTCACTACTAACAGTCCAGTATAGAGCAAATGTATGTAAAATATATGGAATCGTAAGACTTACACGTTTTATTTTGAATGGGTTTGTCTGGTCAGTGTATAAATTATTTCGAGTTAAAGTTAATACTACAACATCAAACAAGATTTGTGCTCATTGATCCCCAAATCAGAGGATACTTAACCCTCTGAACCATGACCCCCTTGATAAGTACGGATGTTCCACACTTGCTCTCTGCTGTCCACGACCCTGGACAGTATACAGTCCGCCCTGGGTATATGCACAGCGACCTGAAAAATTGTTTTAAGTGATGATTGTGTAAATTCCAACTGAAATTAGTGCTGACGGTTCAGTGACTGGATGCCGAATGTTTCCTTATAAGGAAACAAATAATCTCACCATTACCTTAGTGCGCTTTCTTCTTATTACTATTCGAAAGTTACTGCTGAGTTTTAGCCGCGCTTGACGCCATACAATAATGTCCTTGTGCCAGACTCTGATAAACTTAAAAAAATATCTGCTAACATTGTCTTGGTTTAACACAAGAACACAATAGAGTAGTACTCTGTGCTGATCGAATGTTCTAAACTAGTAAATGTTTTAAAAATTTGTCAAATTTATCAACAATCATCCTTTGACTAAAATGATGGAGGCATTCGTTAATCTCAGTTGCCAATGGTGATTGAAGTCTACTAGGATGGCTAGTTAATCCGGGTTAAAGATGTCTACTTAGAGTCATTGTTGTGTTTCTTCAACATTCACAAAGTCAAAGCGTGACTTGTACAACTGTACTTGAGTATGCGTTGCTTACGCTTAATGGAAGAGAGCGAATAATCTGGCGTGATCAGTCCTTGAACAAGACTTATGCCTTCATACTAGCACAGCCACTGATAAATTCTGGCATGTTTTCTCAATCCAATCTCATTCAAAAAGCTTGTCTCAACCCATGACAGGATTTTCAGTCACTTTATTGACAAACCAATAACAGAGTGATTCGATCTCGGTTTTCATAGTCGAAACGCTAACGTTGTAATCACTCTTCCACACTCCTACCTTGTCTAAAATATACGTCTATATAAGAATACGTTGTTCTATTTTCATGATTTATCTTCCTAGTGTTTTCTTTATTAATGACTTGCTGAGCAGACGACAATCAAAATCCCCAGGGTAGCCATATTTGTCCGATTAGCGAACGCTGGCCAGAGCTGGGATGTATTATGAAGAGATTTTATAAATGACGATTGGCTTTTAATCAAATCCTTACTGGATATATCATCAGTTGACATAAAACAATTAACGTTCATCCTTGCTTCATTTCTCCTGCGAATCTTTTCTTCGTTTCTATATCGATTGCCTTCCAAGTCTTGTTGGCTCGTGTTGCGAAACTTTGACGTGAAATTATTTCTGCAGACATTTCAAGGCTATAAAAATGCGGCTATCACAATTGTTTGCGCGAATATTATCGGACAGGATTTAATGGAAATTGAAGGTTGGAAACGAGGAAATAATCGGGGTGGGGTTGGATGTTGGAACATTTTGAGTGACTTTTGTGATGAGTTGTTCGTTGCCGAGTGGACAAGTGGAAATATTTTGTGAGGAAAGATTTAAATGAAGAAAGGTGTGAAGAAACATTCGGTGTTAAAACCGGAAAAGTATTGTAAGGAAAATAAAATGAACTTTGGGTTAATTAAAAATAAAAGAAATCAGAATAGAAAATAAAAATAAAAGAGAGATAGAAGATATAAAAGTAGTAACGTAAAAACTAGAAGAAATAACGAAAGAAGGAAAACACGACAAAAATAATGAAAACGAAAAATGAGAAATAAAGAAAAAAGCAAAGAAAGAGAGAGAAAACAACGGAAAGACACATGAAAAATAGAAACGTTTAAGTAAAGTAGGAAAAAACAAAAAATAACATGAAAGAAAAGGAAGGTGGAAAGGAAAATGAAAAGAAGAAAAAGCGATTAGAAGGAAAAAGAATATAAAAAGACAGAAAAAGAAAGACAGTAAGAAATAAAGAAAGACAAAAGCAAAAAGACAGAAAAAATAAAGAAGACCCGAGGAATAAATAGTAGAAAAAAAAAACAAAAGAAAGAGATAAACAAAACAAAAAAAGACAGAAAAATAACGGAAGAAAGAAAAAAAGTAAAAAAGAAAGACGACTGAAAAAATTAAAAAAATAAAAATAAAAGAACGAAAGAAATAAATGACAAGAGAGAAAAGCAGGTTTAAAAGAAAATGAAAATTCAGAAAGAGAAAAGAGAAGAAAAGAAAGATGCAAAAGGGAAGAAAAATGAAAAAGGGAAGAAAGTTAAAAGGAAAGAAAAAGAAAATAAGGCAGCAACAGAAAAAAAAAGAAGCGATACCGAGAAAAGTAAGAAAGAAAGATAGCAAAAAATGAGAAAGAAAAAAATTGATTTGGAGGAAAGGAGGAAGTGTAGGAAAAAAACATGCATAAGAAGTATATTGAATGATTACAGAAAAGAGTATTTGAGGGAAATTATTGTCCCGTAATAGAATTAACGAGTAATAATAATAATAATAATAATAATAATAATAATAATAATAATAATAATAATGATTATTATTATTATTATTATTATTATTATTATTATTATTATTATTATTGCAACTCAGGACCAAAGCATCGCAACCAGATCCTATCACTGTCATATAATCAACGATGAAACGGGCCCGAAACGCAGGATATGCGGAAAATATAATGAAACTGTCGATCATATTATTTAGGATGTCCGGAACTGGCAAAAAAGAATCTATCCACAGACATAACAAGGTAGCGATATATGTGCACTGGAATATATTCAAGATGCACAAAATCGAAACCACTGAGAGATGGTATAAGCACTAACCAGACACACTTACCCAAAATAACGATGTAACTATCCTCTGGGACATGATAATTCAAATTGACAAGGAAATAAAAGCCAACAGAGCTGTTATTATAAAAGACAAGAAATTCAGGAAGTGTATGGTTATTGACATAACAGTGCCATCTGAGAGAAACACCTCCAGAAAAATTATCGAGAAATTGTCCAAATACAAAGACCTAGAGATCGAGATTAACAGAATATGGGAGATGAAGACTGAGACTGTACCAATAGTAATCGGAGCTGTGGGCCTCGTGAGAAAAGGAATGGACAATTTTATTAACAGTGTCCTTGGTAACATCAACATACAAGTTGTCCTGAAGATCAACATACTCGGACCATCACATATGCTATCAATTAAATGACAATTCTCGTATAGCGCCTAAGGACCATAGTTTTCACCTGGTTCTACAGGATACAAAGCAGGAAACAATATAGACAAATAATGACTGCAAGAAACTGGTATGAACATCACCCAGTCCCGGTTACAGAGATAGAACCTGAAACAATTTTGTGGGACATGCAGACAGAACAATCAAAGCTAAAGGGCCAGACATCGTGATCCATGGCCACAAAAACAGAATGTGCTTTCTTATTGACATGTCAGTCCCTGCAGATTGTAATGTATCTTTGAAGATCTTCCAAAAACTATTAAAATTACAAGGATCTTCAAGTGGAATTCTCAAAATGGCACATGAGACTTCCAGTTATAGTTGGAGCCATTGGTTTTGATTCACACATTACAAAGACCTTTATCTTTGGGAAATGTGTGTGATCTTAGATTTATTTGTTTTTTGATTTTTTTTTTTTGTTTAGAAAAACGCTCAATATAAAATATCATGAAGGCATTTCAGATCTTAGATCTCTGGTTGGGACCCGGAAGGAAATGTGTATGCAGCAAAAAAAACAAGGAAATAATAATAATAATAATAATAATAATAATAATAATAATAATACAACACTTAGAGAAGATTTAAGAAAAGGAAAAGAAAAGAAAATACAATGTTTGACTATGTTCGACAATATTTCAACAGTATGCCTGTCTTCTTCAAATTATGTTTAAAAATTGTATACATGTATAAACATAAAAAATCGACTAAAAATACAAATCTTTGTACAAACGTCGCTTGTCTTAAGAAAAACGGATGTACTGGTAACCAACGCGCCAAACACTGTCGAAATAGTTTTGAACATTACTTTATATTTTGTTTTCTTTTGCTTTTCTTAAATCGTGCTCTTCCCTAAGAGTTGAAACATATTGGTAGAGTTATATCAATCATTTTATGTAATAATAATAATAGTAATAATAATAATAATAATAATAATAATAATAATAGACATTGTTGTAATTAACAAGGTTGAATCAGTGAGTTCAGAAATATTGATGAGACTTGTTGTCACATGATTTCATTGAAAGCCATTAGATATGATGAGCAGAAAAATTCAATAAACAGAAAAACAATTCCGATAATAAAACAAGCAGCTAAGCAAACACTTGTCATTTTCTCCACAACGCCTTTGTTTAGTCCAGATTGAAAATTTTGTTTATTTTTCCCCCTTGGTTCTTTATGTATACTGTACTTGATTTAATTTGAATGTATTTAATCTTTGGTTTTTCGCTTCACTTTTATTTTAATTACCATTATCTACGCCATCCCCATTCCGCCCCCCACGTTACTTACTTTGTTAAAACGGCGTTCGTTTTGACTTCCTTTTTACATTTTCTTTTTTAAAGTGAAGCAGTGAGTTTTACTAACTGTAAGTGTCTTTGTCTCGAGCTGATTACAAAAGACTCGGAGAAAGGCGCCGAGAATCCTTGCGCAGATTTCTTTTTTTTTTTTCCTTTTTTTCTTCTTCTTCGGTTTCCCTTCCGTGTTTTCCGTTTCACCATTTACATTTGTTGTGTTTTGTTTCGACTTTTCTCTAATTAGTTCTTCTCTTAAAATCTTCGCCATTATCTCCCAAGATTACAACAAAACGCTTCTGAGAGACCAGGCTCATTATTTCAAGGGTAGATGGATGATGCTTTCGTAGTATTATTAGTTTTGTTTTTTTTTCAATAAAAATAAACTAAAATAATCAACATTTAGTTTAACGTACCTTTCCCACCCGTTTTCTTTACAACCGAGCGCCTCATCAATTGTCTCTGGGTACGAGTGAGTTAACAAGCCGGTTTGTTCAAACAGGTACACAAACAAAGAATGTCTGAAACATAACATTTTAAAATAATAATAATAATAATAATAATAATAATAATTACCAAGCACACATACCGAAAACTGTGTTAACCCGAAATGCAGATTCTGTGATAAATATCTAGAGACAATTGACCATCTTGTATCAGTTTGCACAGTTTTAGCATCCACTAAATATAAAACTTTGCGCGATAGATTGGACGAATATCTGCACCCACTTAATATAAAACGCTGGGTGATAGATTTGACGAATATTAACACTGGAAAATATGCAACTTTTACTGGAAGGAAACTTCAAGAAACTAGTATGAACATCACCCAGACCCGGTTACAGAAATAGGACCTGTAACAATGTTATGTGACCGTCTTGACAGTGTTGGTAAATAACTGCATTGGAAAATCTTTTATCACTACGGGATATAAATAGCTGAAAACTGGTATGAATGTCATCCAGAATCTGTAGTGGTGGGATCAGATTTTACCATCCTTTGGGATTTATCTATCAACACAGATCGAACAATACAAACAAGTCGCACGGGCATTATTATCAAAGACAGAGAAAGAATGTCAATCACATGAAGGTATCAAATAACAATAAAACATCTCTACAAAGGTTTTTGAAAAACTAAGCAAATACAAAGTCCTGGAGATAGAAAAAGAAAAATATGTGATATTTTTTTAATCGGTATCATTACAGCCACTAACACGAAAGGGGTTACAGTGTGGGTGGAATTAGGAACAGAAACATTAATAATGACGCGAAAGAGAAAAGTGTAATGAGGAGGACTTAACAATTAAAACTGTTCCTGTTGTTGGAGTTTTGAATTTGCTAAAGAAAGGAACTCACAAACAAATCAACGAAAATCCTGGAGAACTATCTCCCTAGGAAATCCAAAAAATAGTTCTAGCAGGCATAGACTATATCCGGCGAAGAATCTTTTCTTTTTTTTTTTTTTTTTTTTAGCTTATAGCCGTCATTTGTATAATTCTGTGGAAGCAACGAAAAATCACGTTTTGCTTGTTCATGACCCGGCATTACAAAAATTCGGGTCAAGAAGGAAAGTTTTTAAATAATAATAATAATAATAATAATAATAATAATAATAATAATCCCGTGCCAAAAAAGCTGATGTAGACAAAGCCCATATCAATCAGTGGTTACGTCGTGCAGGATTAAAAGCAAAAACCGAAGGGCCAGGACCAATGATTGCTAATTAGAAATTACCAAGCACACATACTGAAATATTGTTTTGAACTCAAGTGCAGATTCTATAATTAGTATTCAGAAACAATTGGCCGTCTTCTATCATGCAGCACGGTATTAGCATTCTTCGAATATGGTATAGCAGGGTGGGCCAGTATCTGCACTGGAAAATCTGCAATTTTTACGGAAAGGTAACTGATATGTATACCAACCAGACCCGGTTACAGATACCTTATCGTAACAAATTTTTAAAGCACTTTACAATACACACCGACCAAGAACGACCAAGGCTAATCGTCCAGACATAGTGATCAAAACCATAAAACAAAATGTGCTTTCTTATTAACATGGTAGTTCCTGCAGACTGTAATGTATCTTTGCAGATAAACCAAACATAAAAACTATCAAAATAAAGGGTGCTTCATTAAGAAGGATTAAAGCCAGCAGTAAATAAATCAGTGTCATTGATGAAACTTTATTTATTTCTCTATTGGATCATGTTATTTAAGTCATGGCAATTATGTGTGGAAAATAATATCGCCCAAATATCCTCCAAGTCTGAAAGACACTGAAACTTAATTGACATTTAAAATCGGTCCAAGTTATTGGAACACCCATTACTAGGATCTTGAAGTATATATCACAAAAATGTGACACATGTGGTCATCAATAATTCCACTTGTTGCTGAAACCCTCGGCTTGATTAAAAAAGTTTCTGACAGAATAAATGAAGGGAATCCTGGTAGCCCATATCTTAAAGAACTACAAAAATATTCCCACAAGCATACCTCACAACTTACAAAGGGCCTTATCTATGTAAAATGTGTGAGGTCTTAGGTTGTTTTTGGAAGGTATCATTCACTTTTCCACTGCGCTTTCGGACTCAGGTGTTGCACTTTCCGACCCCTATTAAAAACTTCCCAGATATTTAAAATTTTCTACTCTTCTTTCATTTTGGTATTACCAATTTGTAATTTGCATGTTGAGTTGTTATTTTTGCAGACAAGAATGCATTATATATTTTGATGCTTTGACCTTTCTTTTCGCTTTTATTCCCTACCATCTGTATGAGTTCTTGTAGTTTCATTTCTGTGTCTGCTATCAACACTGGGTCATCTCAATATTTTATATTGTCAAGAGTGTGACCGCTAATAACGAATCCTGGTAGGACATGTAATTCTTTCAGTCCCGTGAGAAGACACATCCTTGTCTTACACCCCTTTCTATCTTTGTATATTTACTGAATTCATTTTCTATGTGCATGCCGGTGGTTTGCTGCCATTATAGGTTCCGGAGGATCAGCAAAAGACAGCAATATTGCTTACAGCTACGAAAGATAAGAATTCATGGAGAGAATTCCTATCTTTCGTAGCTGTGAGCAATATTGCTGTCTTTTGCTGATCCCCTGAAGGAACACAGCACATAGAAGACAGAGATATAGGCCGTTATATAGAGGGTTAAATATTAGACTGTATTTAATGTGGATTATGATATTATTATTATTATTATATATAGCGAAGGTTGAGTTGTATATCACCAGGTTTTTATATGAGGTTCTATATTTAACTTGGATTATGTTAAAATAGGGTAACGGTAATAGTAATAGCAGCCGTTTGCTTATAAGGCGATATTGACTGAGTAGCAAGTACTACTTTCGGGGGAAATATATACAATTTTACTCTTCAAACAATCTTTTCAGGAAAATAGGTATCTCAAGGTTATATATATATATATATATATATATATATATATATATATATATAACCATGCTATTAGTAAATGTAAAAGAATAACACTACCAATAATAAGCCTGCCAAAGAAAAAAAATCATTAAAAGACGAAACAAAAGAGTAGAGAAAAAAAAACACATGCAAACATAAAGACCTAAAATGCTTAATGCCTCTCGAAATTAGAAATATGAATAAGACAAAAGAAACAGCGCTCAGGGACTCCGTTCGACGTCGTAACTCTGATTTTCACGCAATGCGAGCATCAGATGATAGCATCAAGAGTCCATCAGCTTTGTTAATATATATATATTATCAAATAGTTATCAAATGTATTAAACTTACATAGGAATGAGTTCAACTATATTTTCGAACTAAATGCCACACTTATTATATGAGAAAGTAACATAATTAGATGGAAAACTCCTGACAGTGCTGCTATCGTGTTTTACCAAAATATAAATCTGCTCTCCAAATTTTTTAAAATATCTCTTTTCTTAAGCCAACATATATGACCATATTTTTTTTAATTAAAAGGAAACATTTAAAATAAATAAAACTTCTATTGTTTAAAATATATAAATCATACATTAATAACGAACAAAAATAATATAAAAAATAGTTACATTATAAAACATAGATTCAACAATAAACATATTTACTCACTTACATTTATTAGACATTAATTTATGTCACTTAGCATCCTCCATAATTTACCTGGACTTTCGAATTGCCTGAATTATCTTTATGAACGCTGAGAAATTTAGAATTCAGAAAAATTCAGATATTTTGTTCTGTTTATAAATACTTCTTGCAAAATTAAATCCTTACATTTGCCTTGATAAAGAGAACGTAACAAGTCGGTAAGATAAGTTTTTTTTTCTTTTGTCTTTATTCATATTGACTTTTTGGAGATATTTTAGCTATATCGTAATTTGTACACACGCACACACATACACGCACACACATGCGCAGTCATACACCCATGCATATGTATATAAATTACTTATACAGGGTGACCCCAAAAAACGGGAATTTTTGAAGTGCATATTGCCAGACATGAGCAAGTGGCAACACTGCGAGACAGTGACCTTGAGCAAGTAAACATTTTGCCATTTTAGTAACTAGAATGAAATTCACAGTATCCCAGCTGAGATGTTGCAGCAGTCAATGAGGAATCTCAACAGCAGATTTCAAGAATGCATTCGTACAGGAGGACGCCATCTACAGGACGTAATTTTTAAAAAAATGAACATTTCACCATTGTTTCTTAAATGGCATGGTTTAAGGTTTCAAATACTGTGAATTAAATATTTTTCTTCCATTACTCTTAGTTTTATTGGATTGTTAAAAAGTTCCCGTTTTTTTGGGTCACCCTATATCAAACTGTCTGTATCTATGGTATCTATAAAAAATAACTTATAAACAGAATATCTATCTATCTATCTATTTATCTATCTATCTATCTATCTCTCTCTCTCTGTATATATATATATATATATATATATATATATATATATATATATATATATATATATATGTGTGTGTGTGTGTGTGTGTGTGTGTGTGTGGCTCTGCATAAGTCTTATTTATAAAAAGATATAAGCCTAGGAAGGGCGATTCTCACATATGACTCTTTTTGATAAATCTATCATAAATGTGGATTCTAGTCTAAAACACTGGAAAGTCACTATACTACATTTCATGATTTTTATATCACGTAATTATCAGATAAAATCTTCTGTCGATGTTTTATGCCAATGCACCTTTCCATTTATTGTGATATTTAATAAAGTATGTATGCATAAATTTATAACAAACCGGAAGCAATTGTCAGCTCGCAGAGGGTGCGCCAGGTGAAAAATTCAACATAAAGGATGGATCGTTCCCATCAAACAAAGGTAACAAGTAGTACAGAACAATTTCACCTTCTCCTATGATGACGGTTAACCAGATTTTGTTTCAAAATCACACTTGCACCCGACATTTTATTACAAGATTGATTCATTACTAAATTAAAACTCTTCTTTTTTTTGTCTTTGTCTTTTTACCCAATGATTCGGCCGTTTGAAGTCCTACTCTAATCGCGTGTCTGTTTGCGTCTGGGAATAACGAATCTTGCTCTCAGCGGACATGCGATTCTTCATTTAAAAAAAAAAATGGTCGAAAATCAAAAGTTGAAAAAAAAAGTGAACGGACACGTATGGTCATGTCTGGTATCGTGATATCAATATGTAAATATCTGTCAATACTTCTGAGGTGTGGCCTTGTAACTATTTGCGCATGGCTCCGTGGATAAAAGCGTTTGTTGAACTAATCCAATGGCTTGACCGAAAGAGTTGTGTGTTTAATACCTGGCTGGCCACAACAGGTGAAAAAAAAAATTGGGGAGTTGAGTCACTAAAGGAACAAGAGAGATGGCACTTGGACCTAGAATAATCTACCCCGGTGAACGAAATAATGGGTTCAGTTCCAAACTCCAACGTATATCAATTGAAGAAGACCCGAGTGTACAACGGCCGAAATTTATAAAGAACCTATTTATTTTACTCCATCTCATTACTGCTGCATTTTCCGTCACTCTGTGTGAATAAACACTTCATTATTAGTATTATTTTATTTCCAGTTTCACTCTGACTTATTTTTGGTTTGTTTTGTTTTACGGCATATCATCTTCAATGGTTTATTTAATGCCGACAAGATGATTTTTATTGGTGGTAATATTATTTTTTCAAAGATGTATTGCTGGTAATTTTTTTTAATGTATAGCGGGTAATTTTTTTTTCAAAAATGCATTGCTTGTAATATTTTTTAAAAGTGTATTACTGGTAATGATGTATTGCTGGCAATAATATTTCTTCAAAAATGTATTGCTGTTAATAATTTTTTACAAAGTATTTCCGGTATTAAAACCTATTTTTACACTTCCATAGTTTGGGGGTTAACAGCAAGGTCCCTGATCAGGAAGTTTTGATGAGCGTGGAACCACATCTTAACTGATGGTGTTCCCTGGTCAACCCTGACCCTACCCAAAGCTCGGACGCCCTAACAGGTGCTACCACTCCGGGTCAGGGTTGACCAGGTAACACCATCAATTATGAGGTGGTTCCACGCTCATCAAAACCTCCTGATCAGGGGACCTTGCTGTCGGATGCAGTTTATCGTCTCACCCAGGACGCAGATATAGTTTATCGTCTTACCCAGGACACGGATGTAGTTTATCATCATTCCCAGGGTGGCCTTATTTTTGTCACTGTTTATCCCACACAAAGGGTTAATACACTCTTCATTATTTCTTTTATTTTTAAAAGTTCCCATGACATTTCTATGTTTTCCCATTTTAATTTTCTGATGTATTCCTATATTTAATGAATAAATAAGTTCATTGCGAACTCGACGACTACAGAATATATTTCATCATTAGCTATTTGAATCAGTATCTAGATGGGTGACCGATTGAGAATACCAGGTGATGGAAGATGTGGTGTGCAGGTGGTGTCATGGATAATAGCTCGAAATTGTTAATCGGAGAGTAGAGTTCCAATTCCCGTTGGGTTCGTTATATTCACTTACGCGCAAATAGCCTTGGGAGAGGTATGAATCCACCTCTTCTCCATCTATGGGTTAATTAGTACAAGGCTTACATCAATAAAACCATTATTATCTTCAAAAGAATTCTTACAATCTAAAAATATTTTCTAGCTTTAAACAACCTGTAAAGGGTTGATAACCGTAGAAAACGAATCAATCAATAACTATTTGGGATACAACTTTACCCAACTTTTTCAATATAATAAATATGAAAAACATCATTCCTGAACGTAGTACAAATGAAAAAAAGTTGACAAGTTTTACATTTCTCTGAAGTAGACGTTAAACATACAAGAGCAGTATCGCCTCTGCTTCCTTCCTTTCTTTCTTTCTGTTAAGGGGTCTCCCCTTTTTCACACAAATGGACTCAACCGAGGTATACATATACTACTGCCAGTGAATACCCGGCAGTACGTTAAGGCTGCCGAGAAGTCAGTACGCTGAGTAATATCAGAGGAGGGTAACACAACAGTCACCGTCACAGCACCTAAACTCAGTAAGAAGTCATACCGCGATACTTCAATACCAAGACTGTATATATATTATTGCTACTAACCGGCATTTCTGGATCTACTAACCCGTATTACCAGTTTGTATTATTACGTTAATACATTTATTTTCCTTATCTATTCCTGGCGTTTGTTATTAATTGATATCGGATTTCATCTCGGAATCCACAACACTTTCTTTCTTTCTTTCGTTTTCTCACTGAAACCAAACAGCGTCTCTGATATGTCTTTTCTGTTTTTCCTCGCGATCAAATCTAAATACGGAATAGTCAGTTATTTATGAAGTATTGGCAAGACGTAACATAGACGCTAACTAACTAAAGAATTATAATATGATTAGTTTAAACCCGTCTTTTTATTGTTTTTATCCCAACAACGTAAGCTGTTGATATTATCAACTATTTTAATACTAGTTTTAGTTACCACTGCTGCTTCTGTTTTTATTTCTATAACTGCATTAATATACAGGATGGTCTGAAAGTCTATTCAGACCCTAGCAAAAAGTAATGAGAACCATAGAAGAATAAGTAATACAGTAATACAAATCACATGTACTAGATTCAGTTTATTCACTTTCATTGATGATGTCACACACCGAGAGGGTCTGTATGAACGCTATCATTTTCACGGCACTGGGTGATATTTTACAAAGCTGTGCTTTGTTGATTGTTTCAAAGGCTCTCCAAACGGCGTCCTTCAACTGATGGGTATTCTGGTATCGTTCATGTGAAACTCTCTCTCAGAGCGTTGTCGCAAGACGTGAGGTCTGGACTTCTGGGAACCCAATCGACAGGTGCAGGAAGTTATGTAGGGTTGACAAGACTTTCGGACCACCCTGTATAACAAATTCTTTAATTATGTATTAGTAATTAAAATGTATGGCGTCATGTATAGCTGCATGGATTGAGGAATCGGAAAGCTGAGTTCGAATTCCAGTCGAGTCCCATTACGTACTATTACACTTGGGAAGGCATTAATCCATCTCGTCTCCCCTCCAGCTATGGGTAAATAGCAGGACAGACTGGGTCCTATAGCCTTGGGTGGCAACCGATCTAGAACAGGGATAACTTTGAATTAAAATCTGAGTGGTCGAGTAAACCAGCTCCCGGTCTGGTAAGGAGGGCAAGTGGAACCCCAACAGCTAAAAAAATCAGGAGTATTTAAAGGGTGGATGAACTCATATGAGTCAACGGCCATCCACCCCAACTATGGGTTAAATAGCCTTACTGACCCGCCATCCAAACGTCGTGGAAGTAAAATGCCTCATGTTATATCAAACCAATATATGAACATACTCGATAACACCCGCATATCCAAGCTCAGAGCACCTGATATTCCAAAGCTGTCACCCATCTAGCTACTGACCAGGCCCGATGTTGTTTAACTGCGGTGATCGTAGGGGAACTGCAGTTTTAATGGGATATGGCTGTAAGCTCAACAAAAAAAAAAGAAAAAAATATTTAGAAAGAAATTAATAGAAAAAGAATTAATTGAAGACTCGCAAATTAATTATCTTTATCTACATTTTCACCTTAATAAATTATTTTTTCTCTTTTAAATAAATCTGTATTATTTTAAAAATTATTTTCAAACTTTTTACGATTTACGACTTGCGTTGTTTTGTTAGTTAATTCATAGGTATGAAGAATGAATATTTCGTTCTAGCTCATTTGATTGTGGTTTATATTTGATGGTCACCAGTTGAGTCTGTTAAACGCTAGGCTTGCACAGTATAACACTAATGGAAGCAGGAAAGTGGAAAAAAGAGATCTGAATATGAATTTTGTATTGCATGCACGAAAGAAAACGTCAGAATGTTAATAATATATATATTTTTTTATGTGTGGGTTTTATTCTTTGCTGCATAGGTTGCCGGAAGTGTCCTTTTTTATTTGCAGTAAAAGATTGAGAGCAGAAGAAAGATATATCAACGGAGGAGGGGGACAGCCAGAATTATTGCGCCGAAAAAAGAAAAAAATGAAAGAAGGAAATGACAGAGGTGGGTGTAGCTCAAGAAAGACGAGAAAGAAAGAATGATCCTCAAACAAAAAAAAAACAAAGAGAAAACACTTGATGAGATAGAGGAATGTAAACACAGAGAGAGAGAGAGAGAGAGAGAGAGAGAGAGACGGGAGAGAGCGAGAGAAATAAGGAAGGAAGGAACGAATGAACGAACGAAGGAGAAAGATTGAATGAGATAAAAAGGAGAGGAGATAAAGAAAAGAATGAAAAAGAAAGAGGGAAGAAGAGAGAAATATATGAGAGAAGTAGATTAGGAAGGGAGTTAGAAAGAGAGGGTTAAAATAGATCCATTGTGGGAGTAAAAAAAAGAAAAATGTAGAATAGAATATGAAAAAGAGGAGAAAAAGAGAAAGATTGAATGAGAGAAAGTGCAGAAGAGTGCGTGTATGAGAGAGAGAGGGGGGGAGTGAGAGAGTAAGCAGAAAGGTTAAGAGGGGAGAAAGAAAGAAATACAAACGATATTATTAATAAAAAACAGTAAGAGAGTAAATGAAGGAAAATCCGGAGAATAAGTAAATAAATATTGGAATGAAGAAAGAAATAGTATTAAGAAGGAACAAGAAATATTGATAAAGAAAGAAAGAAAAAACGACAAAAAAGAAAATTGAATTATTGTGAAACAAAGAAAAAAGAAAGGGAAAATTAAATACTAAGAAAGAAATAATTATTTAGAAAGAAAATAGAAAGTGAATGAAATACTGAAGAAAAAAAGAAAAGAAAACTTTGAAAACAATATTGTGAAAGAAAGAAAAAATATTAAGAGAAAAAGAAAGACAAATATTGACAAAGAAACAAAGAAAGAATATTAACAAAAAAAGAAAGAAAGAAAGGACATATTAAGAAGAAAAGAAAGAAAGAAAGGACATATTAAGAAGAAAAGAAAAAAGATAGAATATTAAGAAAGAAGATTGAAAGAAAGAATAGAATATTGAGAAGGAAAGAAAAAAGAATATTAAAAAAGAAAGATTGAAAGAAAGAAAGAAAGAAAGAAAGACATATTGAGAAGAAAAGAAAAAAGATAGAATATTGGGAAAGAATGAAAGAACGACAGAAATATGGAGAAAGAAAAATATTAAGAAAGAAAGACAAATAGAAACTTACATGGATCTGAGTCACTCCGAAGCAGAGAAGTCTAAAGCCGGATCGGAGGGTGGTTCCTCCTACGAAGCTGGACGAAGGTTCGAATCATGACAGGTGGCACACTTTATTTATTAAGTATTCTTGAATGCGCAGATCGGTAGACAATATAAACACTGTATTAAAAAGATGGGACGTTCTACTCAAATACGGGTATCCACTAAAAATAACGGTTGAAGTAAAACACACACACACACACACTCACTCACACCCATATATATATATATATATATATATATATATATATATATATTATTTACATAGTTCGGACTGTTGTCCTCATCTTTGTTGTCTTATTCACGACGTTTCGGCCGTGGTTCAATCCGGCTTTCTTCAGGTGAGTGGAAATTCGAACTGAACACTTTATTTCGTCAACCGGGGTAGATTGTTCTAGTTCCACGTGCAAGGTGAAAGGTTTCATTCACCACTGCAGGTATTGAACTCACAAATTTTTGAGTCAAGTCACTGAATCCAACCAACGCTTTTATCCATAGGGCCATGTGTCTTTGAGAACCTCAGTGTAATGTAATTTTTGGGATTTATAAACCTAATTCTCAGTAAATATTTTTTACTAGAGATCATATTGCAATTTTTGTTGTTGTTATTGCCTCTCTGTAGCACTCCGTATTACTGGTTCCTATAATGTATTCATTTCTATGCTTGGTCGTTTTAAGATAGTTTTGTGGCATAGAATATGTGATGATTCCTTAAGTTTTCGTATTTTCCAGTGATGTTCTCTATTATTTCGAGCTCATCCCACAGTGGGCGGTGATCTCCCTTTTCTCTCAATATATGCTCAGCTACGCCTGATTTTTCTACTTCCCCTCGTGTAACGTCTTTGCGATGTTCTTGCAGTCTTATCTTAAGAAGCCTGGAGCGTACAACGGCCGAACTGTCGTGAATATGGCGACACAAATGAGGACAACATAGAAGTCAACACTTAGAGGCGACAGTCTGTTTCATGCTAGATGCAATCGTCAGGCCTGACGATTGCATCTAGCATGAAACAGACTGTCTCCATCTATATATATATATATATATAGGTTATAAACCATTTTACTAAAGTTTCATAAATATTTTTCACTTCTAATCCTCTGTTCATTTTTAACTAAATTTTGTTTTCTCAAACAAGTTTCTGAAGTCCAATTGCACTTTACAGTATTTATGGCGGTTTCCTTTTTAACCATTTGTTTAAAGTACTGTGGAAATCTTTATTATGACATTAGTTTCTCTTCGAGGTATATATACTATTCATTTTAGTTGTTGCTCTCGTGGAAAGTCCTCAATTGATGTGGTTTCTATTATTGTTTGTGGTTCTGTAGCACCAGTCCACGAGGTTCGCAGAACGATGGTCCTCGCTAAAACTTAAAGGCATCAATCGCCAGAATCCATCTTTAAGCATTGCTCTGAGGAAGCGGTTGTACACAGTTGACTATGTAGACATTTCTGAACGGATTGGGTGCCATCCATATGAAAGTTTCCATCTGACAAGACTTTTAAAAAAAACGAATCAATTTCTTAGGTTAAAGTTATCAATTTTTACCAATTTGGTGGTGGAAATATTAACTCTAACGCAATCTATTCTATATTCAATAACCTACTTACATCGAACATTTTATAAAACTTGTAAATATACGGAATTATTTGAAATGTTTAGCACTTAATAATGACACATTCTGAATTTTTATGATGGATTCAGTTCCAGATTGTAGCTTCGGTTCTGGAAAGGTTTATCTCCTACTCCTTGTAACCCTTCATAGAGAACGTATAAAAATCGAAAATTATAAGCAGTCAGTTGCTGATATCCAGTGACGAGTGGACGGACGGGTCTGCCTAGGAAATTCTGAAACCGGGATGCTGAAGGTAACACCTATCAGATAAGTGAGAAACTTTTTACAAATATATATATATATATATATATATATATATATATATATATATATATATATATATATATATATAGACAGACTTTTTCGCTGTGTCACAGCTCATCAGTGTGGCTAGACGTCCGGTTGCCTCTGGCTAGAATCGAAAACTGGTTGGATTCGCGTCAGTCGGAAATGTTACCCTGAAGCCGTTGGCGCACGGCAGAGAAGAATGTGAATTTAAGTATATATTTATATACGTTTGAATAATGATACAATATATATATATATATATATATATATATATATATATATATATATATATATATATATATATATTATAGTATATATATATGTACATATATGTATATATATATATATATATATATATATATATATATATATATATATGTGGTCGTTGGCAGAAATTTTTACCAAGTATGGAGGTGTTCATCGACATATTTCCTTCAGTGTGAAATGAGTCCTATGTTGGATACGAAGAGACGTCTGCAGCCACCACATGGGTTCAGGGAATGGAAAACTTTGACTTTTCTTTGGGTTTTTCTCTCTTCTGTCTTCTGGTATTTTCAAAATATGCTGTTTTTTCATGGATTGCTCTTTTGCAATTGGTTCCTTCTGTAGCTTTCGTCTCCCAATCGACCAGATAGGTTTCTGTCCTCAGAAATGCGTTTCTTGATATTTGAATCGATGAGACATACCGAAAGACAGACAGACAGCTAGCTAGCTAGCTAGCTAGCTAGCTAGATAGATAGATAGCTATTCTTTATACATTTCAGCCTATGCATAGCAAAGGCAATAAAGACACTAAGACACAAGGGGTTGCTGACATGATTGCGGAATAATATTAAAAAAAGAAAACCTTATTAAAGAGAGCCATCAATAAAAGGACAGGGATTAAGACAGAAGATAACGATTGACAGATATACATATATATATATATATATATATATATATATATATATATATAGAGAGAGAGAGAGAGAGAGAGAGAGAGAGGGAGAGATAAATAGATAGACAGACAGAAAGACGAAGAATCGCATGGCCGCTGGGAGCAAGATACTTTACGAACGCAAATTTTATCCTAAACATAACACGAACTGGAATTACATAGTAATTAAAATTCGATGTTTCATTCAATCATGCATCGCCCTGAAATGAGACTCGGTAAAAAAAAGGAGCGTCGTATATTTTTAACGTAATTAAAAGTCGAACTTGAAGAGAATTCTGTGATTATTCAATGGAAATAATATGTTTCGTGTCACTAGTTATTAGAGGTTAAAGCGAAATAGAAATCGATTTTGTGTCACAGCCAAGAAGGGTCTGAGTTTGAACGTAAATTACCTGGAAATCCCAGATTATTAATAAAAATCGAAGTCCAATCCGGCGATAATCAAATTATACGCAAGACAAGCAAATGTTGGAAATGGTCTGAAAACTTTAATTAAATCAGTACTCGAATGAAAACTGTTTTTCGTAGTTTATTTCGAATAAATCACATTAAACTACCTTTGTAAATTATATGGTTGTCGTTGTTGTTTATTTTCATTGTAGATTTTCCTGATTCCTTAAAGTGGGGTGGGTGGGAAGGCGAATGATTTATGACGAAATCGAACGTAAATAATACGGCAATGGATCGATATTAATAAGATCCAAAGTTTTAATAAAGTTAAATCAAAATTAAAATGTTTTCTTTAGATTAGAATCTCATTTAAATGCAAACTGAATTCGTACAATATTAACAACCAGGAAGTGGATGAAAGAAAAACCTGGTAATGGCCAGAAAGTTTTAATTAAACAAATCAGAAATAAAAGCTTACAAATGTTCATTTTATCGGAAAATGTAGGCACTGAAATCTAAAAACTGTTTTTTTCTTTCAAATTGAAAATGGAAGGAGAGTATTAATAAAAACTAACGACCAGTTGATCTATCAAATTATATATACAGCAAAAGTTACGCATCAAAGGGATAATTTACTAAAAGTATAAATACACATAAAAATTTTATTTACTAGTTATTTAATTGTTATATGTGCTGTTCAAAATGTCCTCCATCTTTTTCAAAAGACATTTCAATTCTGTGCTAGCATGATTCATTAACACGTCATTTGTCATATTTAATTCTGTCTTTAAGTTCCTTAATATTTCTTTGGCGCCTCTTATAAACAATTGATATCAAATGGCACCACAGAAAATATTTCAAGAACAAACTGAAATAGATAGATAGATAGATTAAGTAGGGAAAGTGTGGAAATAGAAATAAATAATAATCAATAATATGAGATGAGGCAAAAGTAGAGATAATTTATTAAAAGTATAATTATGCATGTAAATTTTATTTACTATTTACTTATTTGTTATATGTACTGTTCAAAATGTCCTCCTTCTTTTTCAAAAAACATTTCAATTCTGTGTCTGCATGGTTGATTAACAGAGTTTCCTCTATCATTTTTCATATTTAATTCCGTCTAAGTTCCAGAATATTTCTTGGGCGCCTCTGATAAACTGATTTCAAGTGGCCCAACAGAAAACAAAAATCCATGGGTGCCAGGTTTAGTGATTTCGGTGACCACTCAACATGACCTCTTTGACCCATCCATTAACTCCTATGGTGCGCAACTTTTGCGTCACCCTGTATATAATGTCTGTCATTCGGTAAACGAATATGACAATTACTATCAAGTTTGATCAATGTCTTTAGTTCTCGTGAGAATGACAATGACTCATGGAGTTGGCAAGTAACTTACACGGTTTATAACAGATGTAGTAACGAAAAATTGTTCTGTACAGGACCTGGCCTGTTTTGTAAACTCTGTTCAGTTTATGGATTGTCCGGTAACAGGCGAAGAACGATTTTTTTCTAAAACACGCCGCATATTTAGCTATTCCCAGCATAGTGTTCTTCTTCTTTTACGTGCCGTGTCCCTTCAGGACTTTGACGATCATGGCTCTCCACAATTTCCTGGACTTTGCAGCTCTTAATAACTTTTGTCTTTATGCCATCACCTCCAAACCCTGCTCCATCATTCATTCGCTCAAGCTCGCTGTGTAAGTTGCACGTTGCTTTCCTCTGGCTCTCTTGCCTTCAAGTTACCCTGTAAGCATAATATTTTTCAAGCCCTGCTTTCCAAATATGTGCCCCAGAATTTTCAACCGTCTCTTCCTGATATTAATCATAAGCGTCCTTCTTGTTGCCATTGTCTCTAGTACTTCGTCGTTGATCACATGTTGGGTCTATGGTATTCTCAGAATCCTTATATAGATTCACATTTCTGTGCATACTATTGATCTTAATTTATCAAAGGTCTACCAGTACAGCTCTTCTTGCGACTAACGAGGCCAGAATCTGAGAGTCATACCCTGCCACATTCAACAAATGAAGATTGCTGCAATATTTGAAACAATGAGTTCACCTTACCTAGCTGCACGTTTGACATTTGACCAACTCGTTGGATGTTCTTGGATGGTGTTAATACCTTGTATTTTTAAACTTATTTCGATCTAAAGCAACACTTTCCCACTCAGGATCTTCTACATAATAGGGTGGGCGTTGTGGTGTATCGAATATAGGCTCAGAATAAGAAATTGGAGAGTCGAGTTCGAATTCCAGTCGGGATCGTTACATTCACTTATAGGCAAATACCCTTGGGAAAGGTAACTCTTCTCTCCATAGCTATGTGCTATATAGCAGGACAGACTGGTTCCTATAACCTTGAGTGGCAACCAGTCTACTCAAGCAAAATCCTTTGCCTAGTTAGACGTGAATCAGTGTGACACTTAACTGACTGATTGATCTTCTATATGACAAACTGCAAAAAACTCCTTTAAAAAATTCTTTAAACGTTTCTTTTGTTTATACTAGGGTCAAGTGTCGTCAAGGCGAATTAAATGGTCTACCCACCAAAGCGTTGACAGGCCATATATATATATATATATATATATATATATATATGTATATACAGAGAGAGGAGAGAAAGAAAGAACAAAATAAATGAAAACTAAAGCAAATAAACAATTATGTAAAAATAAATAAATGAAGAGAGAAAGAACGAAAAATATATATATATATTGAAACATATATTGTTAAATTGTCTATTATGTTTGATCATGAATCGTTCTAAACTTCGTATTTAAACAAAGATATTCACCATCAAACTTGATATTCTGTTATGTTGACATATTGATATGCAGCAATAACGGTTGTGGAATAGCAGACAGGTCGTAAATTCATGATGCGGTTCTATGACGTCGTACTACGTGAGAGAATG
>OZ038505.1:42367755-42372755 GCA_964036315.1 Acanthosepion esculentum
GTTCTTAGCTTGCGTTTATTACGATGTAATTTTCTTTATTAAAATGTTTTACAATATGAAATATATTTTTCTGAAACTATATTTGAGAAATATTAACTGATTTTAAGTATAATCTGATTTGAAACAAATTTATTTACTTTAAGTTTAAAATATCACAGAAATTCATTTTTTTTAACCCGGCAGTAATTGTCTACTACAGGTTCTGGCGTGTTTGTCAACTTGATGACAGATTGATATTTGTCTAATTGGGGCCTTAGGCATTAAAAAAGTAATTGAATTAAAGTGAGTGTCTTTCATGTATATTTTTAAGTACTCAATAATCTTGAAAAATTAAGAATATATTCTCCGTAATCTAATGTATTTATTGAATTTTAAATATTTTTGGCTGTAAATATACTGTAGTTTTTGCTCTTATATTCTAATAACGTTGTGTATGATCGGCCGTACATAAAATATTGGTACGCTTATACCGATAAATTAAATAAAATTCAAAATTCTTTTAAAAATATTAACCATTGATAATTTGTTATAAGCTTTTCCAATTATGATTAGTAGTTTTACTTTATAATAATATCAACTTAAATGGGTGAATTTAATACATAATTTTTAAAAAAGATTTAAAACTTAAATTATTCTAATTAAAATCAATTAACATTTAAGAAAATAGAATCTTATATCACGTCGATACTGATATCTGTCCTTAAGTTTCCACCAAATTCATATTTACGGCATCTATTAGAAATTTTTTTTTTTATATATTTTAATAAAAACAATTAAAAGCTTTTCTAATTAAATTATGTCTTAATTTTATTGATTGTTATTTTTATTTACAATTCAGAGCAGATTTTTGGTAAGTGGTGTTTCAGTTTTAAAAAAATGATTTGAATTCTCCAATGAGTCTTGCTTAAAACTAATGTAAATATGAAAAGGCTAAAAATTTAATTTCTCAAAATTTCATAAAAGTAAGTAATGCAGTGAAAACAGATGTAAAAAATATTTTTACCAAGATTTTCTAAAAGAAATTATTACAAAAATAATTTCAGTCATTTGTGAATAAGTTCTGAAAATTTCATTAAAATCGACAATTATTTGACTTTTGCAAGAATTTCTGAAATTTCCGAAACTTTGGTGCCCCCAATGACGCAAGAAAAACAGGATTTTCACCAAAATATTGAACATGCTAGAAAGGATTATAAAATTTAATAAAATAATCAAAAATACTTTGGTCTTTTCCTCTTAATAAAGACATTTTGACGATAAAACTTTGTTGTTTGGGGCATATTTTCATCATGGTATGGTGTTATTTTTTTTTTGATTTTGTTTCTTGAGGTGGAGTAATGGATAGCGGTTCGGATTGAGAAATTGGAGAGCCGAGTTCGAATTCCTGTCGAATCCATTACGTTCACTTACGTACTCATACCCTTGGGAAAGGTATGAATCTTTTTCTTTTCCCCCAGCTATAAGTAAATAACAGGACAGACCAGGTTGTATAGCCTTGGATGGCAACTGTTCTGCTGAAGTAAGAAATGGCAACCTACTGCGCGAAAAAATCTGCCTCTTCAGTTATGTATCGAAAGATACATGATCGCCTACGCATGTATCACGCATGACAAAGAACTGACTGACTGATGGTGTCTTTCCAGCGAACTATTGGAGTTACCTAATATATATATATATATATATATATATATATATATATATATATATATATATATATATATATATATATATATATATATATATATATGTGTGTGCGTGGATTTAATGGATTAAAAGCACACCAGCCGATACAAGGGTTTCTTCAATATAATACGTAAGGAGGACACTGGTTCGAACTCTGCCAAAGGGTCCTTTATTTTACTGAAAACTCACCAAAATTATATTTTAAAAACAGTGATGTCAGCACAAACATGGGTAGCCACTAAATATAACATATAAAGAAATATATATGCACTCATGTGTATGTGTGTGTGTGTGCGTATGTTTGTGTGTGTGTGTGTATGTCTGTGTGTGGGGAGGGCGATATAAAAAAGATGCTAAAACACACTCGAGTTTTTGCCTTGAAACTATTCTATCTTTCCTTGCACATCTCTCACCAGGCGTCTTCGTGTCGGACCTTTATAGTGTGGGAAACCGGAGAAAAGCTTTCTTCGTCCGATTACTGATGGGTGTTGGGGTGGAGTCCAAATGAAACGGTTATTTTTTGCGGGTGTGGGGATGGGCTCCTGCCAAATGCTGGTTTCAAAGCAAGATCTTTTTTCAAATCCGATATCACGTCGATACTGATATTTGTGCTTAAGTTTCCACCAAATGCATATTTCGGTAAATTAGAGAAGATGGCCGATGTCAGCGCACTGTTCATTTGATCTGATATCATTTGAATAATCAATGAACCCAATGTTCTCTGATGTCTGCTCAATATTCGGTAGATGCTTTTTTTTTTAACGAAACCGTGCGGCACTCAAATGGCGACTGAGGAATTAATTTTTATAGAATTCATCACCAAACAGACAAATTTGTTGAAATTTGTAAACCATTCACGACACTGCTTGAAACCGAACCATTTTCAGAGACTTCAGTCTTCCGTGTTTCTACTGATACTGAAAAGAAGCAACATGATCTGTCATTCGTCTATCTTGTCCGTTGCAGTTTTTTTTTCTTGTATATTTTGAATACAAGATTTATTTGATTTTTACAGTTTATCAAATTTATTTACAACCAGAAAATATTTCCAGATTATATGAATTTATTTTAGATAATAATGATTTAGAAATACAAGTCTTACTAATTAACCCATAGCTGGAGGAAGAAGAGGTGGATTCGTGCCTTTCTCAAGTATTTTTACGCGTAAGTGAATATGACGTCCCGACTGGAATTGGAACTCGGTTCTCCGAATTCCAGTTCCGAGCCGTTATCAATCACACAACAGTATATCAACTCCTTATGGGACATTTAATGCTGAAATTTAATTTTATTCAGTATTTTTTTCTTTTTACAAATACCTACTGCTGGTATTTTTTTCTTTTTACAAATACCTACTGCTGGTATTTTTTATTTTTACAAATACCTACTGCTGGTATTTTTTTTTCTTTTACAAAAATCTGTTGCTGGTAATTTTTTATTTTTTTAAAATCTAAAATTTAATTTTTTTACCCCATTTTGGGGGTTCACTATTTGTCCATAACTGGCACCATAACAGGTTCTACCATGCCGAATCAGGGTGAAGAACTTTTGCTGCTAGATGTACTTTATCGACATAGGCAGGACGAAGATATCAAGATGACATATTATTGATTGATAGAAAGATAATTGTAGGAACTCTTTTAGTCGAGGAAATTAAGGAGAAAGTACTAAACTTCAATTATAAGCAGACAATATATGGATGTTAGCAAGAGGGACAGGCCATCATCTGAACTATGAATTACGGATACCAGAATCCAGTAACTACGGAAATTTAAATATATGGGAAGTGTTTTAAGAAACGGCAGAAAATATGACATCGAAATCCGAAGGCTAGGGAAAGCTAAAGAAAGTCTTAAGAAACAAGAAAATTTCACTAAATACAAACATTACTGAATTTATGTAATATCAATCCTCTTATAGGGCAATAAAGTCTGGACAATCTCCTCATATATAAAGAACGTTTAAAATGATTTTTTAAAAGTCAAACAGCTTTCTTTAAATTTTCATTTTAGCTTTAATTAAAATCTAAAGGATTGAATTTACTATTTTGGTAAGCAAAATACTCTGGTGTATTTCAAACAGAAATGGTGTTGATTGCAATCAACTTTTATTTTTGTTCGTTAAAATAGCTTATATCGCCCCTTTTTATTCGTTTTTCATCTCAATGTAATTCTCTTTATTCAAAATTTTCAAAAAATAAAATATACTTTTCTGAAATTTTATTTAAGGAATATTCGCTGATTTAAAGCATAATTAGTCTTATTTGAAATTTATTATTTACTTTAAGTTTAAAATAACACAGAAATGCATTTTTAAACCAAACAGTAGCTGTTCTTTTAACCGACAGTAGTCATGTTTATGTGTTTGACGAGTGATGACAAGTGATGACAGGTTTATTATTGTTCTACGGAGATTTTATCTGTAAAACATTATTTAAGAAAATGACGTGAACACCTTTTTTATATAATACTCAGTAATCTTTAAAATGTTATAGTACTCAGTAATCTTAAATATGCTGGAAAATATTCTCCGTGATCTAATGTTAGTAATGTCGATTTTAATACACTATAGTCATCGATTTTACTTTCTGATAATGTCGTGTATGCTTCTCCATACTTTCAAAAATGGGCATGTTATAGACATAAAAATAGATTAAATATCTTTTAAAAATCCTGGAGCTTGAAGACTGATATTAAGCATTACCATTTATGATTGGTAAATATAGTTTCCACGCTAAAATAATCTAATCTAAAATGCTGAAATTAATATAGAATTTTCAAAGACTTAATAAATTTTTCTAATTCAAATTTTAAAAAATGAAAACTGTTCTTGTAAAATTAATTATTCATCGAAAATATGTTTTGCTTAAGACAATAGTGTCGTTAGTATATCTTATTTATAAAAACTTAATTAAAAGCCTGCCTAATTAAATAATGTCATAGTTTTATTGCATTTTTTATTTTACGATTCGGAGCACATTTTCGGTAAATGATGTTGCTGTTTGATAAAAAAAAAATGTTTACTGAAATTTTCCAAGGAGTCCTGTTTTTAACTAACATAAATATGAAGAGGCTGAAATTGTAATTTCCCGAAATTACAAAGTAAGTGGTGGGTAACAGATGTAAAATTAATATTATGAAAGATTTTATGAAAAACAAATTTTAAAAATAATTTCCTTCATTTGTAAATAAGTCCTGAAGGTTTCATTAAAATCCGACAAATATTTGATTTTATCAAGAATTTCTAAGCCATGTGTTTTTTATCGGAAAAAGGTGCTAAAATACCCATAGTAACCTTTGGGCCACCGCTGACGGAAA